>JAYMSF010000048.1:0-24044 GCA_036897335.1 Silene vulgaris | reverse complement strand
GTCCTGTGTGCGTGACCTTACGATATCGACTTGCTGTTTTGATGCTGTGGCTGTCTAGCAGTGTATTGGGTTGTCTATATGTTGTTTGGTATGATAATTATATTATGGTGGGTTCTTTGTGTTTGTGGTTTGTTAACTAGAGATTTACAGTAGTTAGAAAAAGGGTGTTGCAGCTTGGCTAGCATTGTGGTTAGTTTAGTTGCTGTTTCAGCTGGCTTTGATGTTGGGTGGTGTACGGGTGTGGATTGTCCTAGAGTCGCAGTTCCCCACCTTTCATGCTGGGTTAGGGTGTGTAGTATTAGAGATTAGTATGCTTTGGCATGTATTTGGGTTAGGCTTGGAGTTTAAAAAATGTTGTGAGTTTAATGGTGTGTTTGATCGATGTGCGGGCGTGGGTGAAATCGTTGTGGGTGTCTTGCAGACCTAAATCTGGAAACAAAAAAACCTTTTGGAATTGGGGCAATTCATGGTGGTGTGTAATACCGAGCTGGAGGGCTAAATTTATCAATGATCCGATGGTGTTTCGTGCCCAGTGGATGGGGATTGATTTCAGTATGCAGTTCTCTGTAACTTTGATTATTTTGTAGAACATGGAGTTGTCCATCTTATGATGGCCTCGAAGTTTGAGTGGGCTATTTGGGCATGTGGAAAGTCGCTGTAGGATTTAAGGCGGGTTGTTTTCCTCTGTGGAAAATGGGTGGAGTTGCAGGGTATGCGGGAAATAAAATCAAATGGGGGAACAACTGACTAGCAATTTCGGCTAATTGTGTTCTTCTATAGTGATGGCAAGGGTCCATGTTCAGTTGTCTTTGTGATTACACTTGAGTTGCTTGTTAATTTTGGTTATAAGAAAATTGCGTATGCTGGGTGTTGGTGGCCCAGACAGTCAATTCCTTCTGGGCAGTTTAAAAATTTGTTCAGTTCACAGGTAGTGCTTCAAAAGATGGGTGAGGAAAGGGAGTTCAGGATCTCGTTTCGCGAGCTATTGACTGATGTAACTAAGGCACTTAAGTGGCCAGATCCGATGTACAGCCAGGCCGGGGTAGCCATGAACAAGGCTAATTTGGTGCTGTCAAGGCCTCTTGGGCCCAACGCATGTTTGTTTAGAGGGGAACCAGGAAGGGATCTTGCTGAGTCCGAGGAGCAGGCGGCGGAACAAGCAGTTGATTTCCTTGTTCAGAAAAAACAGGTCATCATAGAAGACATCAATTTAGAAATGAGGGACATGTATAAGGCTTGCTCTAAGTTCTTTAAGGATAAAAGGGGGTTGTTGGAGTCTATGGAGCAGCCTAAATCCTACAGAAAGCTGGGCCGCGACAAGAAGAAGAAGATTGCTATGCCTGATTCTTTGCCTAAGGTTGTCAGTGCAGATTTATGGACAATTTGGCTTCAGGTGGCGGAGGCGTACAAAGTAACTGCTGATGAAGTGGATTTCATAAAACAGGATGACGGTTCGTACGTTTGTTGTTTTACGGTTACCTGCCCTGGTCACGCAGGACATGTATCCAGTGAAAGGTCTTTCATTGGAGATTGCTGTGACAGTCTCGATAAAGCAAGGAATAGCTTGGCCAAGAAAGTGATCCAGTATTTACAAAATCTTTATGGATTCACTGTAAAGGATGCCAACTTCAATAGGATGAAGTATATGCGGATCCAGTGTGGGGTTCAGAGGCGTGGGTACTTATTTGCGAGGGAACGCCATGTCTGTCTGCCCGCTGATTTGGAATCAGTGCCTCTTTTTATTGCTGATGGGTATCACACCCCTGAAGGGCCCTCCTATGGTATTCGCTCAGGTCTAACTTTGCCGCCTCCGCCAAAAAAATCAAGGGTTTCTGCAGTAAATCCAGCTTGGGAATCTGGCCTGCGTCAATCGCCAGAAGATGATGCTGCTATGCAAAACATTGAGCCTGCCAGTGGCCGCTGGGGGCCGGCAATGTGTTAGGTGGTCCTAGAAATAATTGTATGGTTAGTGTCACCCCTGTGTCGGCGATGTATTTAGGGTAATAAGCCTGTTTTAGGCCATGTTTTAGACTTTTGTAGCGCCAAGGTTGGCAAGTAGGGTAGTTAATCAGCACTGGAATGACCTAAAGTGAAGCCCTGTATGAAATTGCTGAAAAAACTAGCTGTACTTTTGCTCGCGATTTAAATGAAATCAGGGGGACTAGCCAACCCTTTCTTTGTTTATCTTTGATCAGTTATTTTGGAATTTTTTTTCTTAACCGTGTGTGGTTTTGGGCTGCCTATAAGGCTATCGTTATCCGTGGGCCTGTTTGCAATTACCCTGCTCTGCGTGCTGTGTCTAGATGTATATTCATTGTCTATGCTGTATGTTCGCGCTTGTCGGTTGGGTTTGCAAGCTAGGGTTTTGAAGTGAGCCACTAAAATATATTTCTGGGTTGCCATTTTCATCTTCAGGCTCAGATTATTAGTGTCTTTAATGTAATGTTTTAAACTTTAAGTCAGCATGATCAGTTCTGATGTCAGTGTATTTGATAGGATGCATCAGTTAGCATTTTGTGCGAGCCACTTTTTGCCGGGCTACTAATTATATCACACTTATTTTGTATTGTGCTTCATAATTTTTGGGTGCTTAACATCTGACCGTGTTTTAATTATTACATTAGAATTACGGAGCACATGCCCACATAAAATACGCTGGATTTGTACTACAGCATACTATCTTTTGACTCTATATCATGCTGCTGCTATGTAGATTCATAGCTGCCAAAAAATTTCTGGGGAAAAGGAGGGGATTTTGAGGTGGGGGAGTGAGAGGAGAGAAGCGCTTTAATAGCTCGGCTTAAATGCACGCTCCAAAATATGGTGCTGGTGTTTGACGCTTGCAAATTTGTGGCAGGGTTCAGTTGGCACCTTCAAAGAAAAAGTTATCTGACGGAAATTGATTCATCACAGATTTTTCAATGGAGTCTTCTCAGGCTACAGGTCAGCAAAGAATCTTTAATATTTAACAATTTACACAAGAGAGTGTGGTGATAGATTCGAGTATGCTAATTTTAGAGAGGCGCTAATTTGAAACCTGAATATATTTTGGTTAGTATGAGCAGCTTTTGAGTACCAATGCAGTATAACACAAATAACCGAACAAATGTCTGGTTCAAATTTGGCTCATACCTTTGAAAGCATGTGGAATTCCACAAGCCAAATGAGCAACATGTTCATTGTAAGCTCAACTTTGAGGCAACCTTCAACCCTTGATTTTGGGATGTTACAGGTGCCGCTAACACAGTTGGAGCTACACCTAACGTTAAAAGGAAGCGGCGTATTGGGAAACAATAGGTTGGCACTACCTCACAAAGTATTGAGCAGTCTGCAGCCCAACCGTATAAGTCGAGGCGACTCGCACAGCCTGAGCAGCCAGCTACTGAGCTACCTGGAACAGGGAACCAGCGCAAGCGTCAAAACAGAAAAAGTACATTTCTCAGGCTTCTAAATTTAACTCAGTCAAATGTCACAAATACAATTACGTGGTTATTTGTACTTCTCGTTTTCCATCTTGGGAACATATTTGCATGTACAGCTAACAGGATTCAAAGTTAGAGAACAGGTTAAACTTTTTGCGTTTAATTGAACACAGGTAGTACTTCACAAGCTGAGGATCAATCAACTAGCCAACCATATCACTCTAGGAGAACTGCACCAAATGCACGCCAGCCTGAACAAAACACCGAATCAAGCCACAAACGGAAGCGCCCGAGAAAAAGAAGTAAAGTCCCGTTGAACTATAAAATGTTGTAGTCAAATTTAGAATGCACTTTTAATTATTGTTAACATTTATGATACGTGGTAAATTATTGGGCATCGTGCCTAACTTGGGTTGTTGAACAGAGATTCCAGCTGCAGTGGGGGGGGGAAGCCAGTGCCATCGGAGGCAAGTCAATTAAAAACGCCCACCTACTGTGTTGAATGTGGAGCTAAGAAGTTTGAGTATGAAGCAAAGGGGTTGTGCTGTTGCAGTGGTGATATAAAGTTGGCTTTTAATGAGTACCCAGAGAAGCTGATACGCCTGTATACTGCTAGAGACGCTGAATCCCTGCATTTTCAGACATATTCACGGCTATATAATAACCTGTTTGCTTTTAGCTCTTTGGGAGGTCACTTTGATTCAAGCACTAAGAATGGAATTTTTGTGTTCAAGGCGCAAGGCCAGGTTTATCATTATTTGCCAGATTTAATACCCATGGATAGTATTCCTAGATACCTACAGTTGTACTTTTACGATGGCCAACATGAGAAGGAAAATCGGGTTGGCCTATTCCCTAATTTGAATGAACAAATAGTTACCCTTCTTATGGGCCTTATGGATGATAATCCATACGGCAAGTTCTTTAGGTCTTTAAGGGAGTTCGAGGTCACTCAAGAAACAAGGATAATGCTGACTACTGACCCAGGTCATGACCAACGTGTGTACAATGCCCCTACATCTGATGAAGTTGCGGTTGTTTGGCCCGACAATACAGCTATGCAAGGAAATGAAGGCCCTCATGTTATTGCATATGGAAAAGGTGCACACACGCATACCATTAAGCATTATTATGGATTCTATGACCCGTTACAGTATCCATTGCTATTGCCAAAGGGCGATTGTGGCTGGCATCAGGGACTAAGGAAACAATCAAGCCCTGCTTTTGAAGGCGAGCCGAGTTCTTCATTCCCAGTGTCTGCGGCGTCAACTGAGGAACCTGAATCTCTCATACAGGCAGAAGTGGCAAGTAAGTTTCTCTTCTATTATTGGCTTTTGCAACACCTATAAGAGCATCTTTAATGATAAGTTACGACGTATAATAGCTTGACTTGGCACATAAGAATTTTCAGCACCATCGCTTTTAAGGTACATACCCTCTTAATTGGTGAGCTACATGCAATTTTAACTTGAATTGACCCACTTTTCATATATCGACCAATAGAACGAAAAAAGCTGCTCGTTTTGAAGCATGTAACATGTAACTTGGTAGAGCTACAGCATGTTCTTATTTAATTTATATGAATTTACCTTTGCAAGATGCTGCCAGGAGGCGCACGAGGGCTGATAAGCGAATATCCTGTAGAGAATACTACGCGTACAAGTTCCAGATTAGACCTGGTAACCTTCTGCTTAGAGGAGGTCGGTTGTTTCAACAGTTCATTGTGGACATGTACGTGAAGATTGAAAATACCAGACTGGACTTCCTGCGCTTAAACCAGGATACCATTCGAGCAGATCTGTATCAGGGAATCCTTGATACGCTCGAACTTGGGGAAAACAGTGCGTGTAATGTTGGGAAAAGAATAGTGCTGCCACCGTCTTTCCTAGGGGGGCCTAGGGATATGAGAAGACGGTATTTAAATGCAATGGCCCTCGTGCAGAAGTATGGGAAACCGGATCTGTTTATAACTATAACATGCAATCCTAACTGGCCGGAGATAAAGGCAGAATTAGCGCCGGGTGAGCAAGCGCATAATAGACCCGATCTGCTAGCTCGCATCTTCCATGCAAAATTAACGTTGCTGAGGAAACAGATAAAGGAAAAGCAAATCTTTGGGGAGGTTGCAGCCATGATTAATGTTGTTGAATTCCAAAAGCGCGGCCTGCCACATGCGCATTTCTTGGTGATCCTAAAGCCAGGTCATAAGATTACATCCCCAGAAAAGTTTGATCAATATGTATAGCAGCAGAGGTTCCTTCGAGTGAGACCCCTCATCTGAGGGCAGCTGTACTAAGACATATGATGCACGGTCCATGTGGTGTAGATTTTCCAAACTGCGCATGTATGCAGACCAAGAATGGGAAAAGAGAGTGCAGCAAAGCTTATCCCAAAAGTTACCGCAGCTTCACAACAAATGGGTCAGATTGCTATCCGTTATATAGGAGACGAGATAATGGTGAAACAGTTTTGGTGAGGAAGGTTAACATGGATAACAGATCAGTCGTTCCTTACAACCCTTATCTGCTTGCCATGTTTGATTGCCACTTGAATGTAGAGGTCTGCTCAACTATTAACACAGTGAAGTATTTGTATAAATATGTATATAAAGGTCATGATCGAGTATTGTTCAACGTTGAAGCTGGAAGCGTTGCTCCGGTTATTGATGAGATTCACAAGTATCAGTCTGGTAGATGGGTATCACCCCCAGAAGCTGCTTGGAGAATTTTTGGGTTCAGCCTTTTTGACATTTACCCACCTGTTCATCCTCTGCCAGTCCATACTCCAAATAGCCAGCTCATTAGGTTCACAGCAAATGAAGATCTTGCAACAGTTGCAGGTGATGAACAAAGAACCAAAACTATGCTCACCGAATTTTTCTGTGCAAGCGCTGGGCTACCTGAAACTGAAAAATATCTATACAGTGAGTTCCCAGAGCATTTTGTGTGGATTGAAAAAAAAAAGATGGAAGAAGAGGGAATGCGGTGTGGTCATTGGTAGAGTGGCACACGCCTCACCTGCAGAGGGTGAACGGTATTATCTGTGGCTGCTACTTGCGCATGTAAGAGGGCCTAAGTCTTTTGAAGATCTAAAGACAGTCAATGGTGTTTGTTGTGCATCGTATCAGGAAGCTGCATTAAAAAGAGGGATACTTGAACAAGACAATGCAGCTGAGAAGTGTATGGATGAGGCTGTAAAAGTAGAGATGCCTAATGCGCTTCGTCGTCTGTTCGCAACTATACTCATCTTCAGCTGTCCAAATAACCCTGCAGAATTCTGGGAAAATTATTACCCAGCCCTTTCAGAGGATTTTGAAAAACAGTTTCCAGGAGAAGTTGCGAAAATTGTGCAGTTGACAGCTGCAAAAGTCGGACAATTTCTGGAGGGGATGGGCAAGAGTTTTGCAGATTTCAATTTGGAGCACCTGCAGATCATACAAGAAACAGCGGTGCAAAGCACAAGAGATATCAGTGACGCTTTGAATGCCCCGGTGCCTCTCTTACAATTAGCTTCCCGGAAAGAACTCAATGTTCAACAACGAACAGCATATAAAACTATAATGCATCACGTCATGACTGGGAAAGCGGGAGCCTTTTTCATTGACGGGCCAGGTGGGACAGGGAAAACATTTTTATATGGGGCCTTGTATGCAAAAGTTCGGTCAATGGGTAAGATATGTTTGCCAACAGCAAGTTCCGGAATAGCAGCTTCAAACTTACCAACTGGCAGGACAACCCATTCGCGCTTTAAAATACCGTTGGACACCGATGAGAGTTTGACATGTGATGTGTCAAAACAGAGTAGCCTGGCATGCCTACTCAGGGAAACATCGTTGATAATCTGGGATGAGGCCTCAATGGCGAAAAAACAAAATATTGAGGCTGTGGATATGCTGCTGAGAGATGTGTGTGGTGACTCTCAAATTTTCGGGGGGAAGATTATTGTTTTTGGTGGGGATTTCAGGCAAGTCCTTCCAGTTCTTCCGCGGCGCACGCAGCAGGAAGCTGTAGATGCTAGCATAGTAAGCTCAGCTCTTTGGCCACATCTGACAAAATTCAACCTCACTGAAAATATTAGAGCCAGGGCTGACCCTGAATTTTCACAATTCTTACTGAAGCTAGGCAACGGAGAATTACAGAGCTCTGAAAGAGGTCTGGTTCAGCTTCCAGAGGATTTGATATTGAAACCAGATGCCGATAGACAACCAGAGGATCAACTCATTGACGCTATATTCCCAGAAATTCGAGGAAACTCTTTCAATACAGACATTTTTACAGAGAGGGCAATATTAACACCGCGGAACAATGATGTTGATTCCATCAATCGGAAATTGATTGAAAAGTTCCCTGGTGAAAGTCATATTTACAAGAGTTTTGACAGTGTGATTGATGACAATTCGAATGTGTACCCTGCTGAGTTTTTAAACTCACTCTGTCCTCCTGGAATGACTCCTCATGAGCTGATTGTTAAGGAAAACTCACCTGTAATATTATTACGCAATCTGGATCCAGCGGCAGGGCTGTGCAACGGTACGCGTCTGGTTTGCAAACGCTTTTTCCCAAACATGATTGAATGTGAAATTTCAACAGGGTTTTATACAGGGGAACGTGTATTCCTCCCGCGAATAACCCTTCGCCCTTCCAAAAGCTCTAAATTCCCTATTCATTTCCAGAGAAAACAATTTCCAATCAAACTAAGTTTTGCAATGACAATAAACAAGGCCCAGGGGCAGACATTGCAGCGTGTGGGAATTTACTTGCCAAAGCCTTGCTTTTCGCATGGGCAATTATATGTAGCCTTGTCCCGCGCAAGAACTTCTAAGGATTTGAAAGTTCTGCAAAATCCAACCGCTGGTGATGAAATTGGGAATTTAGTGAAGAATGTTGTCTCCTTTGACGTGTTGCAGAGAGCCGGAATTCGCTAATCGTCCCAGGTAATATAGACAAACCTATGCATTTAATCATTCACTGGCTTATAGAACTTCCCGTGACATACACCCCTAAATCCAAAGGTCATTCTCTAATTCTTGTAATCTTACAGGCGATACCATGCCCAGGTTACTTGGAAGGGGGTGTTCAAATCCACATGTAGAAGTTCGAGTTTATCTACGGTCAACAGATATAAGTGGCACGCGGTACTTTTGGCCCGTCTATGTAGTTTGGACGGATGCAAATCAAACAAGAACAGTTTCCTGATTGTGTTTAGCAAACTGTGCTTGCCTGCTTTGTATAGGCTCGTTACTTAGTTGCACTCGGTTGAATTATTTTGCGGGAATCATAGTGGTTATTATTATTGTGGTTAATGTCTTTGTAAAACTGGTTATTAAAATGTACTCCGGTATAATATAATATAATGTTTGGCGTAACTATGTAAGAACGTTATTTGTCCATTATCATTTCATGACAAAGTTCACTTAAATGACATGGAAAAGATACGTTGCTCTGCTTGTATTAAGTAGGAAATTGTCCAGGGAAATTTGCTCGGGTGCGAAAGACGGGCTAAGCTCCGATTAAATTAATTACTCGCTGCAACACAAGGGGTTGTTAGCCTAAAAATATCGTTGCAGAGAAAGAGGCGAAAAGCATTAAAATGGATATCAAAATGTTAAATTGTGGTGCTTCACTCTACGCCTTTATTAGCTAGGAAATCCGCGGTTCCAATTACTTTCCGCTAACTGAGGTGTGAGATTAGAAAAATCGGATCGGTTTCTAACAAATTAGTTTACTAAAACAATAGAGGAATTTGCTGGAGCAACCTAGGTTGTACTAGGTAGTTTAATTTAATTTAAAAAACTTCTTGATTTGTCACTTCACTTTTAAGAATTTCAAAAATGACTTATAAGCAACCTCAAAAGGAGCAAACTAATGTACCAAAAAACCAAACAAAGTACAAATGAAAATTAAAGATTACAAGTTATGTAGACCCTAAGTAGGAATAGGGTGTACCAGGAAAACCACAAAACTAAGACACTGCAGTTAAAAGTATGGGAAGAATGACAAGAAGAAGGTCTCAGCTATCACTGTTCACCGTACACTGAGGTGATTGAACAATCACATTCTGAACAAGACCATGCCCAAGCATTCCTAGATTACCTGCGCAGTAAGCATTGAAGCATGTTGCATCATGGCATTTACACATGTGCTCCCTGACAAACAAGAAAGAGAATAGGTAAATTAGCCCATCAATTTCAGTTGTGAGTTGTGCTGGGATACTGTAAGTATCTGATAATTTAGTATTTATAGCTTTCAGAGTTTGTGTAAGGAATACCAAGAAATCTAATTCAAACAAACTGTCAGGCAGTATTGTGCAGCATCCATGAAGCCAGAGAAAAAACTTGTGAAGGATTTAGATGATAAGGTCGGTCCGCATACTATTCGACTGAAGGTTATTGACAAAGGCAATACACAAATTTCACCAGGCAAGAAATGCAGAAACTACCAGAGAATAGTTTTTCAGGATGAAGAGGTAATTCTGAGATCTTTTTAAATTTGGTGAATATAATGTGCATTGATGAATAAAGCATGTTAGGATAGCTGAATTTACCTTTCTATGCGCCACTTTGGAGTTCCTAATAATGGATTCTAGAACCCAGTTTGATTAAGTTCATTAATTGATGGATAAGTAAACAGGAAACAATTGAAGTCATCACCTGACTGAAAACCCAATAAGTTTAGCTTAGAAGGGTATGAAGAGTACCTCCATGGCAGCTACATTGCACAGAAGCAGTGTCATGAGTGATTGGCGCTGTTTTTGAATATTAGCTTCAGTTGAATACATGCGTTTACATCAAGTTAACTAATGTATCATTAACAGAAACTTGGTTACACCATAATCAAAACAAGCCATAATAAGAAGCAATTGAATGATTTTCGTAAAAATAAATATGCTCGATTTTGCATGAAAACCAGAATCAATCTGTTTGAGAGGGTTTCATCTAAACTCGAAACAGATGTATGGGACTGTCTCATGCAATGAGCCATGTATGAGACAGTCTCATACAAAGTTGCTGATAAATATCAGCGAAACATGGTTGTCGAGGCGCAACTGTATCTCAAGCACAAGATTGTGACCTCTGAAGGAAAATGAGATGACTCCAATCACAGAAATCACACTCACGAGCCGATTGAGTTTAAAAACTCTGATATTTTTACTTAATCAACATTATGCCACCCAAACATTATTTAGTGTTTACCCAATGTAATCAGTATAATGATCATACTATACTGATGACGTAAGCAGAACACACACTCATTTTCACCAATTTCTCTTAAAGATGAGATTGAGATGAAATTAAAACTGTCAAGGTTCAAAATTACCTTCCCGTTAGTAAACTTTTATCAAACACTGACCTTGCTGAAATGTAGTCCCAGAACAACAAAATTTGTGAAAGGCAACCAAGACCACCCACAGATGGAACAGTTTGTAATTTTGGTGCAACTCTATTCCTCAATACTTTTATGGTTAATAATCTGTAGTATGTTTCTCCTGAATTAAATACAGGGCAGCAAGATTAAAACAATTCTGTACAATGATGACATTACCGCTTATGAAGATATTATACAGAGTAAGGTGGAATATGACATCTCCAATGCAAAGATAAGGCCAATGCCTGAGAAATATCGGGTGAATGCTCATGATCATCCTTTCCAGCTAAGCTTCGGCTCTGATACTATTATCAAAGTTGTTGAAGGATCTAACCCTCCTATTGGTCCTGAGTATGTCAGCATTGCTGCCATACCAAGAACCAACACAGCCGATGACAGATATGGTGAGCACTTATAATCAGATTTGAGATGCGATTCATGGTAGCCCTAAACTGACAGATTTTATATGCAGTTAAATTTGAGTCTCCATTTTATCTAATAATGTTGAGTTGTTTGGTAATGTGTAGATGTAATTGGAGTACTTATCTATGTCGAGCCGCTGCGCCAAGTAACACGCCTCAATGGGCAGGCTTTGGATGTCCGTGAATGGATCATTGTTGATCATAGGTAGGAACACAGAAACCATGATTTACAAAGAACTATCCCCTTGTTTACATGCTAAGTACAAGTGTGTTTACATCGTTATTAATTACCCTGTTGTAGTACGGAACATCCACTGACCATAACAGCATGGGCCGAACTGGCGACCAGAGAAGGTGAGCAACTAGAAGAAGTTGCTGAATCATTCCCAATCATTGGTTTAACCTCTCTAAAGTCGTCCTATCACAAAGGTACAACCCTGTCCTAGGCATTTTAATTTGCAAATTAATGGGCGGCTTTTACTTATAGGGCTAGCTTAACCTGTCTAAACTGCCATGTTAGGTTTCTCCCTGTCCACTACATCATCAACATTTGTCAAGATTAATCCAGAAGGAGAAAAGGCTGATATGCTTCGTGCTTGGTAAGAATCATCACTGCCTTTTTCGAATCGAACCATCAACTCATCACTACCTACATCCTTCTCCAAACGACAGCACAACACCAATCCCACCTTCTGTTAGCACCTCCCCAAAATATAGATAAATTCAAAGCTAATTTTAAAACTTGTACATGTAACTAGGGCTGCAGCAAATAAGACAGCAATCTCTGGTAAGCACTGTCAAGTGCTGGATATTCGTGCTCCGGCAACCACACGAGTCACAACCACAACAAGGACATTACGCAGGAAAAAGGTATACAGTTTCTGAACTGAAAATAGGGTGGGCACTTAAAGTAGATATATACAGGCAATCTGATGCGCGTGTACCAGAGTATTGCTGTTTGCCTAGAAAAATGTCGTAACATTAGTTTTACATGGAATTGGCAGGGGAAGCATCAAAGGTCGTATTACGAGGGTCAGTTAATTAAAACTCTATATGAATTAACAAGAGTCTTTCATACGGAAACAAACTTATTTTGTATGACAATGGAAAAACAAAAGTAGTTTAATTAGCGTCCACTGGTTGCAGGGTATAAATAACTAGATATGCCACTGTTTTGACTAACCTTAAATACACAGGCTGCTGATACCCTGCAAGAAGAGCGTCACTGGCTTCATGTAGCGAGTCCTGAGTTTGATCGGAAAGATGTGCGCTTCTACCTTGGATGTGTCCACTGCGGAACAGGAAGCAAGAAAGATTTTAACGTCAAGTACAATTGTGCTACCTGCAAGAGACAAGGAGTAACCTCTTTGCCTAGGTGCCCATACAGCTGATTATTATTCAGTACGCGCATCAATAATCATAAATACAAAGCCTTTCTAACAGTGTGTTTTTTGGGGTAAATATAGGATGAACATCACCTTTGAAGCAATTGACGAAACAGGTTCTTACATGTTCACTGCATTCACCAATGACGCTGAGAAACTGCTGCAAACACAGGCTGATGCATTCTATACCATGGATTTAGAGGTGAGTTTATGACTAAACTTACTTCATAAAGACTTCCTCATAGAATATTAGCGCAAAAATGTTTTTAGGAACTGGGGCGCAACTTAGCCGCATGCTGCTATGCTTATTACAGACCTCATCGCTCAGATTTAGCCACATGATTTTAGGCTAATACATGTGTACAACTATGCAGGTGCGTGATAAGTGCCTAACAGATGCTGAGAGTAGAATTCGAAACAGCAAGTTCTACATTCAAGTTGGCCCAGCACCAGCGCTCTCAAGGAATGGAGTGCTGAAGTGGGTACTCAAGAAGCTTTCACTTGAGTAAGCTGCGTGGCTATAAGGGTAGATGCTAAACATTTTGCTGATTTTGGAAAACATGACTTGGGATGGCTACTATTTTGTTAACGCATGCACCTTCTCAGGCCAGAATAAAGAGTAGTTCAGTAACTACCAAACATGGTGCATCAGTGCAGCACTGTTTCATCTGTATTCAGGTGTCCACCTAAGTCAGTCTAAAAATATGTGTTCATCAGAAAACACTATCGATACTTAGAACTACCCTTAGCCACTGATTTTCTAATTACCAGAGGACTATTGGCCCTAACAGATCCTCTTACTTTGTAATATATTATGATGAATTTGCTAAGAACTTTGAAGATGATGTGCTTTGTTTCCACAACCATTGCAGACCCAAAACCAGTCTATGGCACAGCCATGCTTGTTATTTAGTCGATCTATATTAAATAAAATGTAAAAGATAAATGTTGCCTGCAAATTTAGTCTTGCAGATTCACCAACCCAGCTGCTAAATTTGAAATCGCTGCATCCCCCAAAACTTATAACCAACGGTAAATTATCTGAACCAGAAATTAAAGTCTTTCAAATTGATTCTGTACTGATAGAAGCCTTTCCAGTTCACAAATACAAAGATCATTTTTCAGGAAACGTATATCGACCAATGATAAATCTTGTATAATCTGCAATAGACTCCATAGTATCTCCAATGCTTAGTTTATCAGTGGCCTTAAGATACTTCAACTGGTTGTACAGAAATTGTAACTGAATATCTGAAAACAATTGGATGTTTAGTCAGTTAGAAAATAAAGGCTAATTAACCTATTCAAAAAGGCCCACAAGGATATGTCAAAACCTGAATAGAGTTTGCTAATGAAGGGTTACCTCACCATTGACATGACAACACATTTAAATGACACAAAGTGAAACCAAACTAGGAAAAGGTACAAAGGCAGTGCTTAATCAACAGGTGGTAGTTTTAGCCATACCTTTAAAGTACAGGATATAAGCCAGCAGTAAAGTTGCACGTCCTCTAAACCAGCACTGCAAGTCATCTAAGGTAGTATAAGTGTATAACTACAATCTCCCATCTTCTTTTCACAAGGTGCCTGATCATCTACATAATAATTCCACAATGCAACCATTAAGAAAACTTGCAAGAGATCTACCAGGTCAGAAAGGTCCGTATACCATTAAGCTTAAGGTGATCGACAAAAAAGATGTGCACAGCTCTCGGGGAAATCGAGAGATGGACTATCAGCTCCTCGCGTTTCAAGACGAAGAGGTAGCATTCACAATTTTCGTGTATAGACGTTTAAAAAATGTTATAGGTTTATCAAAATCAGGTTTTTTATTCTTCTTCTGCGAGTATCATGATAGCTGACAATTTGATGTTTGCCATAGACTCTCTGCTGTTGCATACATTATTATTTACATGTTCTGTTAACTGAAATGTTGATCTTAGATAACCATTTAGGCTCCCTCAGTTTCTGAATTTTTTATGAAGGATTTGTACATCCATATATTCGGATTATTTGTTCACAGGTCATATTTGTTGTGAGAGTTATTTTTATCAACCCAAGACTACTAATTAGTATAGAGAGCCTTCTATTTACATGATCAAACAACATCAGGCAGTACTATGAATTATACTACCCAAACACTGAATTTACCGCAAATAATTGATGCATTGCTGTATTTTCTGCACTTGTTTCTGGCTGCATCTCCCTGTGTGACACCAACCTGAGTAATTTCCCTTCAAATGAACTCCAAGAAATTTCAAAATATTTGAAAAAAACATGCAAACTGCACCATCATGTTCATTAAATGTAACACCCAAAACTGAAGTTCAGGCATAGGTAGTAAATATAGGAAGAACATAGCAAGAAAAACCCAAGGCCTGGAGTCGATGAATTTGAAAACTCATAAAGGAAGTACACCATCATGAAAACCGACAATTTTAACTGCTTTGCAACCTTTTAATTCTAACATCATTTTCACCATTAAAAATGAAGAGCTACATGAATTTATGATTGTCTAAATCTGTGAGACTGGCTGCAGGGGGCAAGGGTGCATAGTACCCTATACAATGATTCACTGGCAGACTTAGAAGATACCATGGAAAAAGACATGGAGTATGAGATTACCAATGCCAGCGTGGGACTGATACCTGGTGTGAATATCAAGGATACAGATCACCAGGCATACTCACTGAATTTCAACATTAACAGCATTGTCAATCGGGTTCCATATCAGCCTAAATATGTTTCGATTGCAGCTATTCCAAGGAAAGTATCACTTGCTGATAGATATGGTAAGGCCTATACAATAAGCACCCATATTTATGAATAAAATTAAATTATATTTAAGCAAACAAAAAATCAGTCGTGCTGACAGTTTTTTACTGAAAACATGTTTACCTGTAGATGTCCTTGGCATTGTTATATATGTGGATCCAAACTGCCAAATTATTAGGCCAAATGGCCAGACAAGAGATATTTGTGAGGTGATCATTGTCGATCAGAGGTATATAAATCCCTTAATAGATTCCTCTTCAAATTTAACTATGCGGAACCTGGTAACCTATACCAAATTAGTCTTTCACTAGGTACCTTAATGAACATAACACCATTGTGTTGTTTTCTTGTATAGCTCTGAACAAATCATGATAGTAACAGCTTGGGAAGAACGGGATATTGAGGAGTGCCACAAAATACAGTCCATTGCAGACTCCTTTCCAGTTATTGGATTTACGGCCTTAAGGTCTGCTCACCGGAAAGGTATTGTTCTTCTGGAGATAAATGACTTGTTTTTAGGCAGCAGTTGAAAACAATTTTTCTAAGCCAAGTAGCCACAATGAATGTGTAGGGTTTTCACTTGCACTGACGCCCAAAACATCTGTCACTTTGGAGCCAAAAGGAGAAGAGGCTGCTCGGCTCCGTACTTGGTAAGCAATCAATAAAATCATTAGCTGCTTGTAGCACTCAGAATCAACTCACCTACACAATATATACCTCAAGGGAGAAGGAAATCAGGATCTGCTTGCTGAGAAGAGCTACCAGGTGTTTAGGGTTCGACATCCAAGCACTCAACGCAATATAATTACAATGGAACAGCTCCTTCAAAAGAAAGTAAACATCCATATTTATGTCAAACTAAGTTCAGCCTAAACTCTCCCATCATTACTTCTGTTTGCAAGTGCTTCCAGTTTAACAATCAGGAATAGTAAGCGGCATTATTAATGCACCTGCTTTATAATAAACTTATATTAAACTGGCTGTTTTAAAATGCTGAGAGGTAAATTTATAGTGTCATTCATGCAACACATATTGAAAATAATGTTGTCCCATTTGTGCGCAGGCTAAAGATACTCTACAAGAAGAGCAACACTGGTTAAATGCGCAGCTGCATGAATCTAGCATTCCAGAGTTGAGCTTATACCATGGTTGTAGCAACTGCGGCACGGGCAATTATGAACATATGGGTGCTGTATATAATTGCCGTCAATGCTTCACATATAATGCTATTTCCTCTCCAAGGTATAACTACTTCCTTATAGCCCTTAAAGCCACACACTTAGAATGTTGAGTCACTAATGTCTTGTAAATGCAGAATGAGTATAACATTTGAGGCACAAGATGAAACTGGAAGTTATGTTTTCAATGCGCTGACTGCAAACGCCGAAATACTTCTAGATGTGGCAGTG
Organism: Silene vulgaris; assembly: GCA_036897335.1. NCBI lineage: Eukaryota > Viridiplantae > Streptophyta > Magnoliopsida > Caryophyllales > Caryophyllaceae > Silene > Silene vulgaris. The sequence goes on along the minus strand of JAYMSF010000048.1, from coordinate 7,267 downwards.
GCAGACCTCTACTCAATGTTCCCACAGGTAAATTTCAAACCAAATTTTGCCACCTACACTTTACACATTAGCTATTTAGACAAATGGGTATTCTGGCGCCTGCCAGCTGACATGCCCCCATTGGCAGTTATCAAAGCAGAGTTACTGTTAAGGAACTTACAGGATATATGTGTAATTTTGTGCGCAGGAAAGAGAAGACTACTATCGACAGATCGTAAGGCATCTAAGGAATACTCCATTTTACATCCAGGTTGCACCAGCAACGTTGCTTTCCACCCAACAAAAACTGGTGTGGGAGCTTCAGCATCTATCCCTAACCTGAACATAGTTCAGTGGTAGGCCACAGCTAAGGAGCATTGGGTCATTTTTTGCTGCCGCGGCGCATTTTGAAGACTGGTTACTGAATCGTGCAACGATGGCTAAAGTAGCAACGCGCGCATAGACCCAGACAATAAAACAAGCTGAACAGGCCACTACTGTGCTGAAAAAAACCTACGGAATATGCAATTAATCAAAATAGTGCAGGGGTTTGTCATGGATAACCTGTTGCATTGGTTTGTACTGAACTCTTTTATTCACAAACAAAGTCTTTTGCTGTAGGATTGTTTGTAATAGTCATTATTGAACTCGATGTTTGTAATATATGTGATGTTCAAGCAAGCTAAACTTCTCTGTTAAGTGAGTCAATTACTGGCATTATATCAGATGCACCTAAGATGACCATACAACCAACTTCGCAAATTTCCAATATCAAAATAAGAATAGTGCGCAGTAAGCCAGCATATATCACAAAATCTTACCGTATCTGCTCTGCTTGTTCGATATGCATCCTAGCAAACACATTGTAATTCACATAACGCATGCATCTGGTTGGTGATGCCTTAGTTTTTGGGGGTCTAATTGCCGCGGAACAACCACTGAACAGATCTGGAACATATATAATTAGCAATTAATAATGGATTTTTTTTTATATTGCATGAAACATGAAGTACACCAAAATTTAAACATAGGAAGTCCACAAAGATACACTACTATAGATTTTCAGAGCAATTTCCTAAACAATCATTAACTGCCCATTGACAAGACAACACAAGGAATTACATGTACCATAGTTATGGTTTGTTGGTAAGTAATATGGCCCTAGCCACACCCCTAAAATAGTAGAAGTAAGGGGAAATATCACTGCAACAATATCTCCACATGCATTGCAAGCAACCTCATCTTATATAAATACAAATTAAACAGCTCTGTTCATACAGCACAACATCATCTCCATTCTAAATCTAAGGTTTTTTCTAACCTTGCTTATTAATACTTACAGTTATAATAGACATGTATTCAGTTCTTTCCTGCTTTGTTTATGAATTAATATGTCACCTACTTCTGCAGCTCACACTGAAGCATAGAAGAAAGCTAGCAAAAAACCTTGCTGGTATGCCTGCTCCATATTCTCTGAAGGTGAAGGTATTCCACAAATCTGAAGTCTTCAGTTCACTGGAAAATGCAGCCCTGGACTACCAGCTACTCACATTTGAAGATGAAGAGGTGAGATTTAAGTTTTACAGTCCATATGCAAGAGCCAGTTTATCAATGATTTAAGTTTTACAGTCCATATTCAAATACCTCCTAAGAATAAATATGCATCAATACCATCTCATTACCAAAATTTACCAACTGTTAACAGCCAGTTTATCAATGATATAGGTTGCAACAACAGTTTGCCGGATACTGAGATTTTGACTTTTAAGTTTTATTGTCTAGGATTTCATCATTCTGTTTATGTGATTTTGCTTGGATAAAATGCTCATTAGTGCTTGACTATGGCTCACAAATTATGTGCAAGAACATTTATAATAATATAGATTAACGAATACCTGCATAAAAAAAAAATATATACTGCAGGGAAGGAAGCTCAAAACTGTATTGTACGGCGACACACTAGCAGCATTCGAAGATGTTATGGAGGAACAGATGGACTATGAGATCTCTAATGCCAGGGTTAGAGTTATACCTGGTCTGGACTGGGAATATCCGAACGATCAGGTTTCTGAACTTCATTTCACTGTAAACACTCAAGTCCAGCCTATCGCCACCAAAACAACCGCTGCTATACCTCACTACACATTACTTGGATCTATCCCAAGATTCAGCTCATTCAGTGAACGCTATGGTGAGACCTGAGGAATAAATTAAGGATTTCACAGCACAGAAGTGGTTAAAACACATACAATTCTAAGTAATCAGCTTCTAATCATAAATTTGTGCAACTGCAGATATACTAGGAATTCTCATATATGTGGACACGAAATGCAAGATTACTAAGACAAATGGCGAGGTTCAGAATGCCTGTGAACTTCTCATCATTGATCAAAGGTGCATAATTCCCTGCACTAATTCTCTCAAGCATTTAACAGTTGAAATTGTGATTGCTTATATCATGCACTGCCTTTTACATGTGCCGGCGTTAAAATCAATGTATTATTTTCTCATGTAGCTCTGAACAGATCATGATAGTAACAGCCTCACAGGACCAAGCTATTGAGGAGTACCAAAACTTACAATCCATTGCCGCAACCTTCCCAGTGCTTGGATTTACAGCTCTTAGGATATCTTACCAAAAAGGTACTTTGTGTTGAGAACTATAAGGCTAGATGTGACTAGAACCATGTTAAATCTATATTTCTATAAAACATGTCTATGCTAAACATGTAGGGTTCTCACTTAAAATAACCCACAAGACATCTATCAGCTTAAATCCAACAGGCAAAGAGGCTTGTGCTCTGCGTGCTTGGTAAGGATTCATTGACTCATTGGCTGTTTAAGAATTAAAAATGAACCTTTGCACAACACATTTTCTGGCAGGAGTCAGGCAAATAAGGAACTACTTACTGCCAAGTGTTGCCACGTCTCTGAAGTTCGGCGTCCAGCAACTGAGCGCATTATCACCACATTCAAGTGGCTCCTTCAAAAGAAAGTATGCATCCAGAAACTGTTTCCCTGCAGCATAACTAAACAATTGAGACATAGACCGCTTAGTTTATCAAAGTTTTCTTTGTCATAGACGAACAATTGTGTGACACTGTATTTTCAATGAATTTGACAGGTTAAGGATACTCTACATGAAGAGCGTTACTGGCTACAGGTGCAGCTGAACACAGATGGTCCTGTTAATTTTAGCCTATACCTTGGTTGTAGCAACTGCAACACACGCAGCAATGAAGACATAGGTGTTGCATATAAGTGTTATTCGTGCTTCAAGAGAAATGTTATTTCCTGTCCAAGGTCCGCATTCCTGGCAATATAAGTCACGTGCATTTATATGTCTATGAACTTTCTCCGACTTAATTTGTGCAAATGCAGGGATACTTTATTGAAACTATATGGATTTAGTGATTTAAACTGTTCACGTGAACAAATGCAGGATGAACCTGACATTTAAAGCCACGGATGACACCGGGAGCTACTTTTTCACAGCATTGACCGAAAACACAGAAATACTGCTAAAAGCCTCTCCGGGGGATCTTTACTCAATGCTACTACAGGTACTGCACAACACCACTTCTAGATTACTAACCTTCACAAAGCCCTCCACTCTAAAAAACTAGCCTTTGCTAACCAAACATTTTCAAAGTTCCTGAACACCACCTTACTACTAACTTCTTTGAGTGAAGCTATGAGTAGTCCAGATATAAACAACTACAGTGGCAGACTTTAACACTTTCGTGTGTCCATATATACACAACTATGTAATAATAATCCATATATATAAATGCAGGAAAGACAGGACTATCTTGACGAGGCTAAGAAGCGCCTTAGCAGTGCACCAGTTTACATACAAGTAGCACCAGCACCATGTCTATCAATAGATATTGATCGAGTGACCATATGGTTCCTCGAACAAATTTCACTCAACTAGAACACCAGGTCCAGGGCCAGCTGCAGAACATGGGGTGTTTTGCGATTGACGCTGCACATTTTGGAGTGACACTGATTGCCGGGCGTTTCAACGAAAGCAACACAAGCGGCACAGGCGCAGGCCGTAGAAAAAATAAAAAGGGCTGGCCTTAACTGGACTACGGGGATTTAGAATTGTGTGTACCTAACGAAAAAATGCAGTCTTTTTGGGGTGCTTCAGCACCTGCACTTTAGGAGCATACTGACAGTGCCTCTTAAAGTGCAAGCTAATCTTTGTATTTATTATTTCTGAAATTCCAAGGATCATCTAAGACGTCTACAATTAACTCCGCTTTGTTAACCATGCTTAGAAATGTAATATATATAAATGTTTGCGGCAAACTCAGAAAAATCCAATACCAACTTCATAGTTGATTGAACAGAAATGTTCGTAAAGCTCAGGAGATGTCAGCATCAATAAAACAGATAGAGACATGAACATAAAGCAATAAGCTGAAGTCATTCTAAAGAGCATTAGTTCACATTCTGATGGCTCAAAATCCCTTAACTAAGTGAAAAGGATGATTAGTTAATAATATGGTTAATAATATGGCTAACCAGAGTTTAAGCATTTCAAGATTTCAATGATCTCAGCTTATAATAAATCAGATTACCAGAGGATGCACTCAGAGATTACGCATTTGGTAAAAATATCCGCATCAAATAATTGAGTTCCTTACGAAACAGTAAACCAACACAGGCAGCAAAATAGAAAGATATCAACTACGCATTAGTAAGAATGCTTAGAAATGTAATATAAGTTAAACGACATATCAAAGATAGTTCTGCATTACACATTGTAGGAAAACAAACGAAACTATTACATCTTAAGTCTACGGAAAGCTCATTAAAACATTATTATCTATAATTATACTTAAACATCCATTATTATTAAGTTATAGAAATTACTCTGGACCAATTGACCGTGGCAGGGAAGCCAATGCCTCAGCGATTGGATTGTACTCGCGTAATGGCTCATTGTACGACAACTGCCTGCCTGCACGCTTCACTGCATACGATACTCTCGTGAAGAAGGGTGCCTCTCTGAAATATTGAAGGTCGGCCTTAGTAGCGACCCATAAATATGGCCCTTCTCCAGGAGAACTGTACCATTCTTCGCGGCTATGCGCAGCCTCCTCGAACTTGTCCTGCAGTTTGTATGCTTGGATAGCGGAGGCCTCATCTGACCCAAACTTAACCAGAGCAATGCTTGTAAAACCACCATAGTTGGCACAATACACCGGGATGATGCTCTCAAATCTATATCCGAGAGCAATAAGTGCATTGGACAACTTGGTAAGGTCGCGACATACATATTTGTTATGTTGGTTCGTAAAACCAGGCACATTTGCAATGACGCACGTAAAAGGCTGTACTACATATTTGCGAGACATCTTGTACGGCAGTGATGTTTGAGAATGTCTTTGATTTGTTCTGCAGGGGTGGGTATTTATAGAAAATTATGTTCAGGTTGTGTTCGAACGTATGTTTGTAGAATCCAATTGAGAGGAAAAGGTATAAGATGAAGCGTTGGGTGTCATTTATGAGTTGCAGATTATTAGCCAAGACTTATCCTCTCCCCAAAAGTGGTTACCAGAATCGTAAAAAACATTTAATGGTCAACTTCCGCATTCCTACGTTCAGAATTGCTTTCACATTTAAAACCCGTCTCATTTAACCTTGTCGGTTTTAATTACCATTGATTCCTTTTTAAAATTTCAGTAACCCACACATACGTTTCTATTTAATTTAATATGACATCTAATATAGTTCAAAACTACAGCGGCCAACATACAATGTCGGGAATTGAATATGCAACTAATACGATTAAATTGACGTAAACAAGTTACGACTCAAATAAAAAATTGGCACTTGCTTTTGTCCAAAAAAAAACAAATAATAATGTATTCCTTAATGCTTATACCAAATTTCTTAGAAGATTAAATTAACCACGATAAGTTGCACCTCAAATAAAAAATTAGATGTTGTTTTTAACAAAATGTTTCAATATTTAAGGTCCTAAAATAAAACACAATACACACTAATTTGGAAGCATAGGTTTACGTAATAAAAGGCCATGCCCGCATCTACCTTAATACAACCTACAAGCTATGTTTCTATCATGTACAAATGACTCCCAGCTCCAAATATACCCAAAAAAATTGCACAATTAGCCCACGTCAACCCAGCACAAAATTATTTGAATCACCGAAGAAATAATAGAAAACAAAATAAGTTCAACCAAATAACTAATAATATATACATTAAATTGTCCGGCGGTGCACCCAAATAATTTATATACGCAGTCTTTACACAACCTTCAAAATACTTAACAGTCAATTGAGCAATCTAAACAACATAACGATAACAGCGACTTCCATTACCAAAAACGAGAAACATTTCAAACCGTGAGACCAGACAAATATACAGTCAGATACAACTATTCCGTACAAGTTTAAAATATCTTGGGGTACCGCGCGCTTCCGCGCGCGGTGCAACCAACTAGTACAAAGAAATGAATTTCTAGAAAGGTCGAAGTTGTTCAAATTGTTACTTGTTAGGATGTTTCCGATAAATTTGGGGTTGTTTTAAGCGGAATTTGAAAAAGTTTGTAACTTCATGAATTTGTGGAGCATTACATTAATGTGAAAAGGGAGAATGAGTAGATGTAGAAGCATGAAAGTAACTAATTATAGGAGATTGCGGAACAAGGAATGAGAGTTGTTGACGATGTAGTCAAAAGTTGTTGAAATATGGAGTATTTTGTACGTGTTGCCGCCTGTATGTTGCTAGTTTTGTTACCTTTGTTGAAGTTGTTTTCATAATGCGACTTTCCTCGTTTAGATTTTTGTTTTGATTAAAAAAAATACGGGATGGATGAATTCTTAGAAAAATAGAGGGCCAGTTAACACTAAGGTCCTGTTCTTTTCGGCTGAATAGAGCTGAACTGAACTTATTTGAGCTGAAGTGAGTTGAACTGAACTTATTTGAGCTGAACTGAACTGAAGTAAGTTGAATTGGGTTGAACTGAACTGAACTAAGCTAAATGGGGCTGAAGTGAGCTTATAGAGGCTGAACTGAAATTGATAGAGCTGAAATAAACTGAATTGAACTTAATTAACTAAAAACTTTTTTGTATACTATGAAATAACTAATTTTATAGTTTTCATAATATTTTTCGATTTCCCAATAATTTGGGTGGTAAAAAAAATTATACAACACATTATTTCTAACCTTTTTTTCTCCCGGTTTAAAATAATGTTCATATTTTTGTAAGTAAATATTATTTGGTGTACTCCGAATATCCGAATAC
>JAYMSF010000047.1:0-24084 GCA_036897335.1 Silene vulgaris | reverse complement strand
AAGCTTAACTGAATTGAATGAAGCTGAAATCAACATAAATTTAGGCATATCTATCTTTCTTGCGTTATCCAACTCCATGGGGAAGAACTAAGAAGGCATTTGTGCACCTTTAATTAAATTAAAGGTAAACAAATGATCGAGATGAAATTATGAAAGGACTACAAAACTACATATGTACTCGGTGCAATATTTTTATGAGTTGATTTTGTTAACCTAATGAATTAATATTAAAAATAAAAATTTATGTAAACTAAAATTCGGTTTTTGTGTAATTAATAATGCGGAAATACATATTTACCTCTACCAAAATTATTTACCTCCATGCCCAAGGATCCAAAAAAAAGTAAATTTCATGTCAGTTACTCCGTATTTGTTTACCTATGTTTTTATATTGTTTGTGATCGATGTTTTAATAAACTGTAAATAAATAATTAATTAATTAAGCCCTAATCACATCAATTAGGAATTTCTCTTTGGTTTCCCCTGCATCACCAATTCACCATTATTCTACTCTACTTACACCTTAACATCCTTTTCCCCTCTTTCTTCGAAACCCTAATTAAATTAATTACCTCCTTCAAATCCCCAAATTTCCCGAATTTCCTCCAGTTTTCAATTCCTCTCTTATCTACCCTTCGATGCGGTATGCTTCGCTCTTCCCTGCTGTCTTTTCCTCGATTTATTTGAGCTTAATTATCTTTCAATTTGGTATTATTTTAATCAACTAAATTAATTAGATAATTATCATTCGTTTTTATATTGATTTTAATTTTTATGCCTCCGAGTTATTGTGCCTGTGTATATGTGTTTTTATCATCCCTAATTTTTTTTTTTAGGTTTTTTGGTTGATTATTTGTTGTTATTGATGCATGTTTATCAATTTTAGGGATTTTAGATGATATGGTTTGTAGCAACTTATCTACTGTAAATAATGATCAGTAGGAAGCTATTTTGCTATCATTGACGGAGCCTGGATTTGAATTTAGGGCTAAAACCTGCTCAAAAAATATTAGGGTTGAATTGAGTAGAACCAGCAATGTGATATAGAAACCTTGATAAAAATCGAAAAAGTTAACTAGAAGTTTCGATTTTTCCATTGCTCGGCCTCTGCTAGTCCCCTCGCTCTGCCACTACTAGCATTTGTTGATAATAACTAATAAGAGCTTTCATGTACTCGGTTCTTCGTAATGTGTTTGTTTTTGGGATATGTTGTATTATTATGCGAAGACCAGGTGGTTGAGATTTTATATTGCAGATGCTTATCTCCATCCTGAGCTGAATACTGCTGGTTGATTGGGTGCCCCTTATCATAAGAAAAAGAATATCATTATGTATGGTCGAGGAGGGAACTATGCTCCACAGTTTGGACAAGGTCTTCAAAGACCAATGCCTCCTTATCAACAACCGCCTGCTGGTCATCCTCCACCGCCACTGTTTCAGCCAGGGCAACCTATGCAGATGCACCCTGTAATCCAACAAGGTGGACTGCCTCATGGTGGTCCACCACGTGGGCCAGGCTACCCACATGGGCCTTTTGCCATGCCACCACAAGGACCAAATGTAAGCCAGTCTTTTCTACAGCAGCCGCTTGTACATGGTGGCCCTCCTCCTCGACATCCCTATCATGGTGCTCCACCACCTCCTCCACCGTCTATCGGTACTTCAAGAGTTCCACCTCCTCCTTTACAGCATCCTGCTGGGTATGGAGCCGTGGGGCCACGCTCAATTTCTACTACGCAGCCGGGTGTCCATCATATGTCGTTTCCACCACCACCACCACGGCCTCAAATACCTACTGGTTTCTTTACTTCTCCACCACCACCTCCACCTCCACCTCTACCTCCAGCTTCTTCCCTGCCGATTGTCCCAAATCCGCCGTCATCTTCCCATGCTGGCGGGGAGTTGTCTTCAGCTCTAGTACATGTTGGTGGGTCACCCATAACACACGGGGATTTTTCTGGTCAGAATCAAATGTTTGAGCCAGAGTCAATTGTTAAGGTCAAAACTGATAATGGTGGGAGTGTTCCACAGGAACTGTCTCCTCCTCCAACTAAGCCAACAGATGAGACAATCCTTAGGAATATTGAAGTTTTATGTCAATTTATTGCCAAAAATGGGTCTCAATTTGAAGAGATGGCACGTCAGAAGGAATTAGGAAATCCAAAATTTAGCTTTCTTGTAGGTGGTGACCCAGGAAGTGAGGCTTCATGTGCTCGTGAATATTATTTGTGGATGAAAAAGAAATATGGTCTTTCAAATGATTTGGAAATTAGTCAAGAGCAGAATAATCTGTTGCAAAGGCATGCTGATGGCGAGCCTTCAACAGCACTTAGTTCTCCTGCCAATGTGGCAACAGTCCATTCACCTGCTGATTCAGATGTAGATATGGAAGGTTAGTTAGAACTTTATATGACCTTTGTATTTCATCTCTTTCACATGTATGGCGTTTCTGTAAATTATGTAGAACATGTTTCTATCAGTGTGTACTTTGTCTACTAGTTTAAAATATATAGAATTACATTCCATTAGATTACAGTGGCAAATGATAATATGAAACTAGTCTTTAGAATCCTGAAATTTGCAAGCAATACGCAGCTTGCGAACTAAATGATTATGATCACTGAATTTGTCTTTCTGGGGCTTTGTTTAAATTTGTTTTTGTTGTTATGTTGCCCTTGGTGACCTTGCTTTATGGTCATGTTCATTTCTTTCTTAACGCCAAGTAATCTGATTTTAACTTTTTGTATGGCGCCTCAGTTTTTTTTACGCCTACTTCGTGTTGCTTCTTATAAACTGGGAATCAATTTTGAGAGCATCCCTATGGGGGTTTCATTTCAAGTTAAACGAAATTGAAGCTTTGTGTGTTACTTTTTGTTACTCGTAATGTTTTTTTTTTTTGCAAGAACAAATGTGTTGCTCAGAGACAAAGCCACGTAGAAAGGCAAGCTTTGCAAGAGTCTGATGTTTGGATCATTGTGTTGATGTATATTTTTGTATGTAAGGAATATGGAAAACAAGACCCTTTATCCCAATTTGAGCTATTTAATAGCGGAGTAAACAGACAGGAATTCAGTTATTTTTGCTTTGTAAAACAGCTAACCATTTGCGTATGCTATATGAGGTTCTCTGTTTGAGTGTAAGCTTGGGTTACATTAATAATGGAAGCAAGCCAAGACTGAAGTTCTGCATTCTAGCATTTTCTAATAAGACATGCTGTTGGAATTTTACATGATTTTTGAAGTAATGCTTCCTGCCAAATTCTCTTGGTGGTTGAACTGTTTTAATTCAAAGCTCTTCAGTTTTCCCTGTTCTTTTCAGTATTGGTGGGTTATTTTTAGTGGATGTCCAGTATGATTACTGCCTTACCTTCTAGGAGTTTTTAATTCTTTGGTGCTCCATTTTAATCAGTATGTTTTTTCTTTACTACTATCACCAGTGGTTACCTTCTCTTATCTGTGAGGACAGGTAGTTAGTAGTGGTCTAGTGTTTTTTTTTTGCAAGGCATATGTTATGTAAAAACCTTATTGTTACATTTTCAAATATTCTTTGGGTGAATTATGTAATCACATCTTTGTCCTCGGTTCCCAAACTAGTTAGTGCTATTTCTGTGGCTGAGTTCTTTGAGAGAGAAAATTTCCGTATATTATGGGTAGGCTTAGTGTTGGACATTAGAAAAAGGTGGTTGGAAACCTTCCTTGAAAGTGCTTTTATTTCCTGGGATTTCGATCCATCCAATATCCTTAGGTTGAAATTCTAGTATTCATCGCAGGTTGTTTTGTCTTTTCAAAGTCTGAAGTATTAATCTATAAAGAAGAAACTCTTTGATGGCTTGGAGGTTTTCTGCATCTTGTTGCCTTTGGAGGTCTTCTGCATCTTGTTGCCTTCTTACTCGTGTCTTTATTTTTGATGATCTCTTTACCCTTTACTTTTTCTCTCGTGCAAGGTCAATTTATTTCCATCATGTTATCTTGAGAGACGTTTCTTGCACATGGTTCTAATTCTCAGATTTAAAATTTTTCTTTCCTAGCTCTGTCTGTCCAATTTCTTCTCTCATTATCTTGAGTAACTTTTCGTACATTCTCTTAATCTGCTCCTGTTGTTCCTTTTCATTAATTTTTAGTTCTGTTTGGCTTATAATTTATTCTATCTGGCTTGTGGCTTTAGATGATATAACCCAAACTGATAAAGAGCCCGACGTTTATCAGTCTGGTGAAGATATGAAGTTTGAACCAGCTTCAACTGGAGAAGTGTTGGAAATGCAAAGACAAGATTTGAAATCTGGTGAAGATTTGAAGTCTGAAGTTGCTTTGACTGGAGAAGAATTGGAAATGCAAAAGCAAGATTCGAAGTCTTGTGAAGATTTGAAGTCTGAAGCGGCTTCAACTGGAGAAGTGTTGGAAATGCAAAAACAAGAAACTATGCTTCTACATACAAGAGATAACAACAGTTCAGCCCTGAATTCAAGCCTACCTGTCAAGTCGGAAGAAGTGGCTGAGACGAAGCCTGAAGATTCTTCTGGTCAACTTGGTAGCATTGATAGCCCATTCAGGCTTATTCCAAACTATGCTTCAGATGACAATTCCGAGGATGAGCTGCCTTATGACCAAGGCGAAGCCCAGGCAGCTTCGCCCCTACCTAAATCCGGGTTCTCAACTTTTTGTGATGACAGTGAGAGTGGTATGGCATCTGAACCGGGGATTGGTCAAACTCTGGCAGCTTGTGTGGACAGTTCGTTAATAAAACAAGAAACACTAGTAGTACCAGTTGAATCCCAGGAAACAACGATTAAAGTTGGGTCTTCAGGAAAACATGGAATTAGAGACAGCAATGATGTAGATGAACCATCAGATCTGAGTAACACATTACATGTCACGAGAACTAGTGGTTTTGAAAACGATGCTTCCAATGACACTCAAATAAAGGATAAAAGAACTGCACTAAAAGTGGATGAATTTGGCAGGCTTGTTAAGGAAGGTGCTAGTGATAGTGAGTCGGATGGCACTCGGCGGGTAAGGCGTCGTGGTAGGAGGGATCGAAGTAGGAGCCGTAGTCGATCACCATCAGATAGGAGAAGGAGAAGTCCTCGGAGAAGTCCACGTAGAAGGAAGAGCAGGAGAAGTCGATCTCGAAGGTACATGTCTAGTTTTGAATACTCGGTTGTCTTCTCAGCTAGTAGGCAGGCAATTGTATGTCTTATACATTCCTTTATTCTTTTTGTGCTGTTATCATTTATCTTCCCGCCTGTATTTTTATAATTGCTTTAGTAAATAAGAAATGTTATTTGTGGCTGATGAACCAGTTGGTCACCCAAGAGGCGAAGAAGTAGAAGCAGATCTCCTTACCGTTCTGGAGGCGAGTTTGGTGGTGAAATGTTGAGACGAGGTAAGCCACAAACACCAGAATGTATGGATTTCCTTAAAGGTAAGTGCTATCGTGGAGCATCATGTCGATATCTGCACCTTGACGTGGACAAGAGTGAGGACTCTAGACAATATAAAGGAAAGCAGCACCAAGTAAACGTGCCCAGTGCAAGAAAGTCTGAGCTTGGTGATAGGGTTAAGCCAGCTATTTCTATAGAACATAATGATATGAAGGGTGGAAAAATACCTTTCCGTTCGGATAATAATGATGGTGATGATTTAACGTCAAAGAATAATGATGAAAATTTCAAAGTGGAATCAACAATTGATGGTATGCCCAATGTACTACGTGAAGAAGCTGATAACTCAGTTAATGAATTCCAAAATAGTGAAGATAAAAGAGAGGACCCTGTTAGTGTACAAGGAACCTCAGAGGTACATATGCCACATCCTCGTATTGGTGGGGAATATCCAACTTTTGGGATGCCTTCAACGAGCGAAGCCATTCATCATTCTTCAGCTAAAGCACCTCAAGAAGATGTTGAGAACCCGACAACCGTCACCTCAAGTAAAATAGACTCTTCTGTTGCGGACATATCTTTGGTTTCTCCGAAAATTTCTACAGAGTCTTACCAGGGTTTTATGTCCAATAAACCGACCATAGAGAATGCAAATTTCCCTAATCAAATTTCCCATTCAGCTCTACCTCATTTTTCTCAAGCAATCACTCCTCCCGTCTCATTTCCACTTGACAGTGTTCCTCCACATCACGCTCATTTGCCTAGTCAACAATTTCATTATCCTGATCCAACCAGTTCTGCATGGGGCATTCTGCCACCTCCTCAACCACGTCCACCATATCTGATTGATTCATCTATTTCTGGTCCTCCCTTGCAATTTCAGCAAGGTAATAATCCGCTGAGAACTGACTCCGCAAATCAGATGTCTTTGAGGGCCCAAACTGGTGAGTTGGCAGAACATTCTCAGGTCAGTGGGTTTCAGTATCAAACAAACCATTTGCCTTCCGGTAATGCTTCTGGCACTCCATTTGCAGGCCATGGATCCATGGGATCCTTCACTCCTGGGCGGCCCCCTCAGTCCGGTATATTCCCAGGGGATCCAAATGTTATGCAATCATTTTCTGGGAGCAATATGTTTACCGGGGATTCTTCTAGACAAGCTGATACTAATAATCAACTTTTGCAGCAGAGACCTCCAATATCTGGTTCATCACTAACTACTGCCGACAATGCACCCTCACACCTTGGAGGGTCTCAGTCTGTGTCCGGTTATGCATCTGATCCTCTTGTCAGGGAGCAGCCATCTCGCTATGTACATAATGGTAGGTCGGGAATTTCAGCTCATTACAATCCATATGCCTCAACATTTGATCAGCCTCTGAGTTCTAGATTCAGCTCTGCTTTTGCGCAAGAAAGGGTGTCTTCTTCTGTTATGAAATACGATGGTTCTTTTAGTTTGAGCAATGGACCGATTGAGGGACAAGCAGCAAGTGGCTATGGATCCAGACAGTTTTTATCCTCACCCAACTCTATGAGAGCTGGTGGAGGTATGGCGAGATCAGGTGGAGACCAATATGATCCTCTGTTTGACAGCATAGAGCCTTCTTCAAAGCGTTCTCAGAAGCAGGACCATGCGGGTGATAATTCTGAGATGCTGAGGGTCGGTAGTCATCTAAAGGTGTTAGATGTGGCAGTGGCAGAAAACAAACAGAAAGAGGTTGTTGCCACTACATCGCTTGAGAATGATGAATATGGTGAGACGGCTGACGCTGAAGTTGGTGCTGTCGAAAATGGAAGCCTTAGCGATACCGATGATGATGCCATTGTTGCTGAAGGCGAGATTGAGATTGATCAGATTAAGCCAGGAGGGAATAATGGGACAAGCAAGGATTCTAGATCAATGAAACTGTTCAAGGTTGCTGTGGCTAATTTTGTGAAGGAGGTTCTTAAGCCACAATGGCGTCAGGGTAATATGAGCAAAGAAGTTTTTAAGACAATTGTTAAGAAAACTGTTGATAAAGTGTCTGGTGCTATGAAAAATCACCGTGTACCCAAGTCGCAAGCAAAGATAGATCATTATATTGACTCATCCAGGAGGAAACTTACACAGCTAGTGGAGGTATGTTTTTTTTCTGGGTGTAAAGCTATTGGAGGAATGTTTTGCTGGATGCGTTGTGATAGCTAGTAGTTTGTTTGAAACTAAGCTTGAGTCCTCTTGCAACAGTTTTCATTATTACTACGGAGTACTATTTATAGTTGTCATGATTTGTGTCTAGTGTCCTGTCCCCAAGTTATAGCAAGAAATATGGTGACTAAAGCCTCTAGGCTCTAGTAAACGAAAGTCTTCATTAAGTAGTCATTTTGCCTCACTTATTAAAAATATGGAAGATTTGATTACAACTAGCAACCAATTTTTATATCTTTATCCATGAATTTCTTACTTGTACTTATCAAATGGAAATATTTGTCCAATTGCCAAACATTCATGTTTTGTAACTCCCGTGAAATTTCCATTTTTAACCTTTGGAATTCGGATACAAATAACGAGATTGCAATAGTAGCTTCAAAATTTTCATTGAATGGATTAATTCCTTTTCAAAAAAAGCTTATGACTGGATAGAATCGAAAGATGAGATCCTGTTCTTTACCATTATAGTTAGCTTTCCCTCTATGTTGCTGCATTCACGAACAACTATTTCGGTTTGTTTAGATTATGAACTAAGCTTTCATGTGACTCTACGAAGCATCCAACACGTCATCTGCATTCCTATCAGTGAACATTTATACAAAGTCAGTTTCCCTAATACTGTATCACAAATTCACAATCATGTCTAAGGGCTAGTTGTGATTTTCTCTAATTTATAAGTCGCATGAAGTATTTGCCTATATGTTCATCAGGAGATTAATCCTTACACGTAAAAGAAACAATTAAAATGATAGCTACTTGTAACAATGTAACAATAAAACTTGCGTGGAATGCATGTCAAGGCGTTTGGAGTGGTAAAGCGAAATTGGTAATGCTTTATGGTACAGGGTGAGATATTAAAGGGCGGTGTGATAAAAGTTTCATAACTTGTCATTTTGGATTAAACTTTCTGAACTCCTTGATAGTGAATTTCCCTAGGCTTTACTATAACCTTGTGCTGGAGAGTCTTAAAGGTGAGTTTCTCATTCCTTACAGAACCTGTATGAGTTTCCTATTTCCATATACAATGGAGTCAAGAGATTTGCTATTGTTATTTGCTTCTAGTAGGAAATGGAATGTAGCAAAATGACTCGCTAAATCGTTTGTTACTTCTTATATTGCAAAGTAACAATTGGTGGACGTAAGTCATAATCCAATTTCCATTAATTGTCTTCTAAAACAGCCTCTTCCTATTCAACATAGTAGGAAGGCTCTATACTTTCAACCCCTCATTATAAATAGATTTGGCTGTTATTTTTGTCACTTGGATAAAGTAGTTGCTGTCAGATGGCATGGAATTTCACATACATTGAACTATACTAGTGTGGCTAATACTACTTTTCTGGCTATCATCTAATAGAGCTCAAGTGCTAGTCCTGATTCTCTCTTTTTCCATAAACGATTTGAGATGTTGTGGCAAGACTGTTTTGACACTGCTTGTACCGCGTGATTATATGAGCATTTTTTGCTTTTAAATTTTTCTGTAGGTTTTGATATTTTAATTCCTTGGACTGATGTTTCTGAACTTACCTCCATCCTTTGTCAATTGACTTTGATTTTTGTTTGTCTACTCTTAGGTCATTCTTTGACTCCCCTCTGAATTTTTGCAGGGTTATGTTAGTAAATATAAGAGTTGATGTCAATATCACATTTTAAGATGTGAGAGACGCGGTGCGAAGTTAATCTCATCAACCACAGATATCATCTCTCAGGGACATGAATGTGAAATTTTGTTTTCTAGATGTGGATCTCGGCCATGATGTCGCCTATATTATATTATCAGCAAAATGCTTTTAATGACAAGCATTTCGTTTGCATGGTGATGACTACCCTCGGTAAATGCTTTTAATACGTCATGAGATTGGTTTTTGTGGTCATTGGGATTTGGGTATTAAGACCTTTGAGAAGAGATCTGGAGGAGATTGTTCAGAAATGGACCTTGCAAGAGTTGAGGAAGCAGTTAATTATGCATATGAAAAGTGTAAGGACGTGGTTGGTGTTCTTCTCCTTTACTTTGAACTCCTGCTTAGTTTGTTGTACAATTAGCATGACGTTCTAAATATTGATGATGTGTTATATTATTAAAGTACTTCCAACCAGACTGAATAGAGATTCTGTGACCGGCCTGCACTATTGATACGGGTCAAAACGTCCTCTCTCGGGTAGTCCCCCTCTCCATCTTGGCTGTATGCATGGGACTTGCTAGGTTCCAATTGAATTTTGCTTGTGAAAATTTCGGAGGGGTATTTTTGGAAGGAGATGAATTCGATTCTTGGATGGCTCTCTCCTCGTGGGTGTGAGCCAGAATTCCAAACGAGTTTTACACCGACTAAGGGTCACAGAGAAGATGCCGCGTTGACCTGTGACATGGAAATTTACATGCTGACCAAGGATTCCCCAAGAGAAGTCGCTTTGGCCTGTGAGGGTGCAATTAAGTAGGGGTAGTTAATTAAACTGCATAGTATGTTAATGCTCTTCTTCGGTCCATGATATTGTCGTTTGTGTTTCTTGTGTAACTGCTGCGTATTATCACCGTGTTAGGTTGTGTTGAGGCTTTATTTCAAAGTCGTGTTGTTGGTTCAAGTATTTGCCCAAATTTGTTCAAACACTACTTATCTCAAATCAGGTTAATATGAGGTAGATTGTTCAGAAGTTAGCAACTGCCGTTTTGTATTGTATTTCTTGACTCAAAAGTCAAAACCGTCTGAAGTGGTTTATACATATGATGATCGATGATCTATTCGAATGAGAGGCAGAGGTACAGCAATCGGACAGAATTCATTGCGTATTTGCTTTACATCATTGCTCACTTACATATGGTTGTATGGCCAAGCTTTTGCCAATTATAAGCTCAGGTTTTTTGTAGAAGACGGTTTTCTGAAAATGCCACTTCCTATGATTTATGTGACTACAATTACAGGTAAAGACCCCTTTAAAAAAAAACTACAGCTAAAGACATCTTTTGGGAAAATGGTTACAAAATGCTTGAGATTATGTCCTTCCCAAGTGTGTGTGTGATTGCAAGTTATCCGGAAAAGAAAAAATCTACGAGTAGCATTGAAGTGTTTTACCGAGACTTGTTTCCTATAAGCTCGACTTGGCTATTTTTGTCGTTGAAAGAGCTTTTCTAACTTTTGGGGCTTCAATATGCGAGGCCTTGATTTTGTTTGTTGTGTTGAGTCAGCTTTAGCAATATACGGAGGAGTTGATTTCCCTTAAGACGATTATATCTGTCTTAACTCTTAAGTGTAGAATGGGTCAAATACTATCCTATATAAATAAATGGGACAAGAGTTTGCCATTTTCTGGACATCCTACTTTCTTATATCACTTGACCCGTTTCTTCTAACACAAGAACTTGTGTCAGTAATTAAGTTGGTCATAGACGTAAAGTCAACAATTACGAGATCACTAATAGAGCTAGCATTGAGCTTTATCATCGCTCGAAAATCGACCAGGCAGAACTTGGAAATGATGAACTAAATCGACTTGACCCGATCCGAAGAGTAACCAGTAATTCAGAATTCTATAAACTGGAGTTGACCTAACCTGACGCGAAGCTAGCCCTTGCAACCTGAATGATATGAACTTAACTAATCCTTTGCCACGAGCGAAACCAACTCATAAGTCGATTCACCGTATAACCCCACCAGACTTAGTAACTTGATTCACAACTCGTTCTTACCCGACTCAACTCATGAACCAAGTCTAACCCGACTTAACTAGCTGTTTAAGCCAAATTGATTTGAAAATCATTTTTAAAATTTACAAACATAATAGGAGTAATAACTAAACAGGACAATATATACAAAATATCTGTTATAAAGGAACTTGTAGATACTAGATCAATCGTCAAACATTTTTAAAATTTACAAACATAATACTCCGTAATAACTAAACAAGACAATATATATAAAAAAAATGTTATAAAGGAACTTGTAGATACTAGATAGAATGATAATCGTCAATCATTAACGACATAAATTAAAGAATAGTTGTACATGTTATTGCAATACCCAATTTCAACTTAGCGTATCGACTCGTTTCAGTGTTCCACCCGACCTGATCCTACCTAATCCCTTGTCGGACATCACATTATGCCATTGACCCAACACGTGAATGACCGAAAATCGAATCTGACTCGACCCGATTCAGCGTGATCATGACCAACAACTCGACTCAGACTAGAACTAACCAGTTACAATTATTGATCTAAGTGACTAGACCGAACCAACGCGAACCCAATTCGACCTAATTAAGTATTTTGACCTAATAAAACCCGAACCAAAAATGACAACCATTTTTAACTCAATTAAAAATTACTAAACGACACGTCTAATTCTGACTTTAAAAAGATTGCTTGGAAACTTAGAATGTTGGATAACTCTTGTCAAATTTGTAAGATTATCAGTTATTAATATGTTTTATACGGAGTACTAATTTTCCCTCCAAATCTCCCATTCAAACATATCTTTAATGCATTTCTCCCCTGCCTTTCTCTCTTTCTCAATTCTGACCTTCCCTCTATCTATAAATGTTTTGCTAACCAAGCAAGGAAATAACTCCTTCCTCTTATGTCCTTTCCTATTTCCCTCCAAATCGCCCATTCAAACATATCCTAAGATTAATTATAGGCTACCTTAAATAACAATCCGTCTCCAAATATCCTTAACCTTTTATATCACTCCTAATTATTTTAACAAATCCTATCAATCTCTTACCTTTTATCACAAATCACAACAAATTTTGACAATAAATTATTACAAAACTACCCTCAAACATTGACCATCTAGGGTTAAATAAAACCAAATTTAATTCAATTGTTTACATCTTCTCCAATAAACAACAAGAACACAAGTAGCAGTTAACCAAAGGTTATCATCATCTTCCTTCTTCTTTGTTCCCTTTTTTAATTTCTATCAGATTTACCTATTCCCAATCTACCCTTTTCTAAACCCTAATCCCTCTTTTGTTTTCCAATTCGATTTTATTCACCTCCCAAATTATCCTGGTATAATCTCATATCTCTCTCTAATTTGATTTCGTCGATTTAATTCAAATTTAATTGATTTTGATTTGAATTAGAATTTGATTTAGTTTAATTTCAAATTTAATTTGAATAAAGTTGAGGGTAGATTTGGTAGGGCTGACTTTTTCTGGGTACAATATTCGAATCTCTTGCATTAATACTGTACTATGTTAGTTTCAGCTTTACTGACTTTTTGCAAATAAAGTTTTGTAATATTCCAGTAGAATATACAATATGATTTGATATTTGATTAGGAATTTTGTTGAATCTAGGTATTGTTTTCAAATTTTAATTATTAGGTTTAGGATTGATTAGTGAACTGATTTGTTTGTAGGATATTTGTGTTAATGATGATATGCAGCTTTTGATTAGATAATTAAGTTTGGTTTTCGAGGCGATTTAGCGGGCTTATTGGTATATAACATGATTGTTATATGGAGTACTATTATATTTTGAAGATTTTAGCTTAGTTTTCGATTAAGCGAGCAAGTGTTTGTTTGTTACTGGTTGCTTGTCATTTGGAGCACTATATATTTTGAAGATTTTAGCTTAGTTTTCGATTAAGCGAGTAAGTGTTGGTTTGTTTCTGGTTGCTTTTAGTGTTGGTGATGGAAGAGGACAATAGTTTTGTTGGCAAGTGTAGAGGAGTGATCTTCGGTTGCTTCAAAATAGGCGTGGATGGGCGTGTAAATTGGAAAAGGAACATAAGAGAATTTTAGGTGAAATAAAGTTGCTTGGTTATTCGTATAGGGTGGTGTTATGCTTGGGATGGTATGTCGAGAAGAGCTTTGAGTTTAAGGAAGGGTATGGGGTACCTAAAGGAATGTGTGAAGTGTAGAAATTTTCATCAATAAGAGGATGCTGCCTATAACAATTTATGTTGGGAAAGATTGGGTGATGATATGGTTACAGACTACAGTCCTAAATATTTCCCATATTCAACGTATAGGCCAATAGGTTAAAGGTTCGTGCACATCATGTTTCAGTATAAAAAATGCCTTCCAAAATTATTTGGTTGGCTGTAACGTTGGATATTTTATTAACACTGACGATGTGACCAACACTTGGTTATAAGGGCTGGACTTTGGCCAGCAGATTTATACTATCAATATCACTAATATGAACAATATAAAAGCCGCAACATAGTCGTCTTCTTCTTCTTCTTTGAGCCTCCCTATCCCCATGTATAGTTTTTATACAACTGAAGTATATTTGTTAAAAAATGGTTGCATATACTTTACTCTTTTGTCTCTGTACTACTCTTTCCACCACTTACTGTCTGCTCTGTTATGTGTGGTCAGGTACTGAACTGTGAGGTCTCGACTTTCTCATTTCTTTCTACAAGCAAACTAGGTATTAGAGATAGGCAAGAAGATATAGGTGTAGACTTTTGAGCATGCATTAATCTTTGACGTCAAGAGGGAACTTGGAATGGAGCAAGATGTCGCTGAGAGACCTTTCTCTCAGGAGCAGCATGTCGGTCAACTTCATAGTTGGTGTAACGAAACAGATGATAGGAGAGTTGCAAATCTTCAAAATTCATCTCAGATTCGAGATCCTCGGAGATGGACTGTCTCGGATAGAAATCACATGTCCAATAGTAATATTGATGGTAAAGATATACGAGAAAATAGGGATCCTTCGTCTGTATGCCGTGATAACCTTCGCGGCAAGTGTTCCCGTGGATCATTTTGTAAATTTCAGCATGGAGCGCAATGGAATTTAGGTCCAACTTCAGAACCAGAAAACCCACACTCATTTGGTGGAAATAAAGATGGTGATTCTTATAGAAGGTCTCCTTGCCGCAAATTTCAGCAGGGCAATTGCTATCGTGGATCAGCTTGCCCATATTTGCATCCACAATCTACTGAGTTTAGTAGTACCAGTGTTGACAATTCAAGCAGGGGGCCTTTTTTTAGAGAGAGCAGGGAAAGACAGCCCTGCTGGAATTTCCAGAACGGCTGCTGCAATAGGGGATCATCTTGCTTTTTTTTGCATTCTGAATTTTCAGAGTCTGATAGGCCAATGCATAAATTAAATGCAGGACAACACCACCGAATAGTGACAGCATCAAGAAATTTTGGGTTCCATGAAGGAAGTGTGAATAATACTTTTAACACATCTCAAGTACATGGTGTAGCTAATAATAAAGAAAATAATTCAAGGTCTTCTTTCTCAAGAGAGCCTCAAAGAAGGTCTCCTTGCCGCAATTATCTCAATGGCAGATGCCATTTTGGATCCTCTTGTCGTCGATGGCACCCGGACAATGCCCATGGGCATAATTGGAGTGCAGAGAATTCAAATAATCATGATTTGGCTGGTGGACATCAGTATAATAATTTGAAAACGGCCCCCGGAAGCAGATCTCCTTGCCATTTTATCCACAGAGGTAACGGCTATCAGGGGAGGCCTTCTGCAACTTTGCATCCAACTACCGTTTATGAAAGAACAAGGTATGATTTGGGTGCAGGAAATCATCAAGTTACAGCTACTTCAAGAGATCTTAATTTTAACAGAGGAAATGTTGTTAGAGAAGTCAACAACCAAGGAGTGCAACCATATCTCAACACACATCCTGGCTATAACAGAGAAACCATAAATGGATTTTCGAGGGGTTCGTCGTCAGAGAGAAAAAGAAGAAGGCCTGTGAGTGATTTTGGTGAGGACCAGGTACAACCAGAGGTTTGCCTGAGGTTTACCAGGGGCAGGTGTGACCAAGGTGGAAACTGTAGATATTTGCATAGCTTCCATGAATATGCCAGTTCTATTACCCAACCAAATCAGAAACCTCACCTCGAAACCACTACAGATTTGATGAGCATTGATCAGGCAAACCAATGTGCTGAAGGAAATGTGAATGTCAATTCATGGAGTCGGCCTTTTAAGAGGCCAAGGACTTGGAGTAGGTCTTCTTTCAGTCCTGAAGGAAACGTTCGTTGTAGGATGCTAAGACGTGATTATTCTCTGGGTGACTATCACAGAAGTAGGTCCCACCATGAGTCACAAAATCAACATCCAGATTATCGCTCTTTTAAGTATTATAGGCCTGAAAATCATACAAACAACGAGCAGCATTTAAGAGTCGCTGCAACTTCTGTGATCCCTCATGAAAATACTGACATCATCGTGATGGCAGCAGCTGGGCAAGGTGAATTGATGAGTCATAGAATGCACATTGATCAGTGTCAAAGTGTTTGTCCTCCCTCAGAGGGTGCACCTACTATTAATCAGGAGCCAGTGGAAAGGTGCGAAACAGCTGGAATAAAAGTTGATTTGTATCATGAAACAAATAAAAATTCTGAAGAAACCAAGAACATAATGAAAACTTATTATAGGAAGATGAGGCACAACCAACATCCTAACTCTTATAAATGTGGCGTGGAATACACAATGGGAGACGTGACTCATGCTTCATCGCGAAGTTTTCCAATCAATTCTTCTATTGGAGGGACTTCTTTAGATTATAAGAGTGTTGTGCCAGGTTCTCTGGTTTCAGAAGATATAAGTACAAATGTCCTCAAAACCGGTGATATAGATGTGCTGGTGAGGGACCTTCCAGTTGAAGAGCAGGGTAGTGAAGCCGTGACCATGAAAGTTCAGAGCACCATGGTGGACCTATCATCAGCTGATACAAGAGATGGCAGTTTACTTGGTGTTACTGACAACAGTACATTGCCAGCTTCCCAATCCTCGGATGCTACTATTGTGAGTTCTAGAAGAAAGCTTCTAGTTCTGGATGTGAATGGGTTGATTGCAGACATTGTTGGTGACTTTCCTGATAGATTTAAGCCTGACGCAATTGTAGGAGGTAAAGGAGGTAATAGTTTCTCCCTTTAAATCTGATAATTTATCATTCAATTTTGGCATATCATGTCTTAGTTTATCTCCATACCTCCTCACCTCACCCACCTGTGTTACTGTGGTAATTGTATTGTTGGATAAGCCTGACTGACTTTGTTTTTCGTTTTCTGTTTTGTCAGTCTTCAAAAGGCCTTTTTGTGACAATTTTCTGGACTTCTGCTTTGAAAAGTTTGACGTGGGCATTTGGTCATCAAGAACTGAGTATGTTCTTTCTAGTTTTTATTTATTGTATTCACGCTTCTGTGTTTTTTTGCTAGCTCGAAAAGTTTCCATTCTGGGGTCTGGCATGACTTGTTTGTGAAGCTTTAGTGCGCACCTCTCACTAGCGAGTGGGGTCGGACAATCCTCACCCAAGAGCTCAGTTTTCGGGACGTAAACCCAGGGACGTCTGAGACGCACCGTAAATCCTCTAGACCACAGAACTCGCAAGAGTTTGTTACAAGATACCAAAAAGGCTTACGCCCACAATAATACCAATGTGTGACCCAAGGTCACAAAATACAATATTCATAACTACCAAGATTCATAAAACACGAGTTGAAAATTCAGTCACTTGCAAAATTATTCAAAATAGTTCTAAAGACAATATGAACAAGCTCTTTACTTAAGCTTGAAAAGAATAAACGTCGTTACCTGAAAATCAGCATCCACAAAACAAAAGCGTCCCTAACTAGTACCTCTCCCCGTCGAACTCTGACTCTCTGAGTCTACATAGTATCCAAAAAAAAGTTCGACTGACTGTACATCCACTCCCATTTTTTGCCAAAGAGGGGGGAGAGGGGGATCCTTTGGGGCACTAGAATAATTTTGACTGTTTTGAATTTGTACGTGTTAGTGGAGGTGATTTTTGTAAGAAGTCTATGTTGTCCGTACTTTTTAGGTAAATTGTAATTATCTTTAGATCTTTTGCAGAAAGAACGTAACCAGGGTGCTTGATTGTCTCATGAAGAATACCAAGGATAAATTACTTTTCTGCTGGGTAAGTTGTTTTAATTTTCTTTTGAATTTCTCAACTATGGGTTAGTCCTTCGTCTTAATGTGGTCAACTTGTCATATGAATTCTTAGATTGTGAAAATGCTCAGGACCAAGTACAAGTGTAACATTTTTATGTGAGAAGGGTTACTTTTATCGATCTTTCTGTTGGTGTTCACTTGCATTTGTTTGGGACTTTGGGCTACCTAATATGCATTGGATATTGTTATTATAGCCTCACATAGTCACATCTATATGTCAAATCCTGCAAATGGTGGTTGTGTATGAAAGAAATCCAGGGAGCTGATTTCAAGCTCCTCGTTCTCCCCTGTGGAATTAATGCTCTCAAGAATGTCTTATTTTCATGATTAGCACTATCAATGCTAACAGAAGTATATTATGGTTATTTACATTTCTATGATTTAATGTATAGAACTTTAGTTTACATTAACAAAAATTGCAATTTGTGTGCATTCTTTTCTGTTATCTTGCTAGTTGCTCCTCCTGGTAATAGTGGTCGATTTCTCTCTCTCTCTAAGGGATACCCACCCCATCAATGGCCTATCTTTCTGGATTTCACTCTATTTTGTAAGCTTTACCCATTGTTTTCTACTTTGTGTGGAATACCCCCTTTGGCTTAACTTGGTTGATTTTCGCTCAAGAGTGGGGCAGTTTTTAGACGAAAATGGGCTTATTGCTAGTAACTAACTTTCGAAGTAGGCATTATATAAAAGAAAATTTTCTCTTATATTACATATACCCCTTAATGATCAAGTTCGTATTATTTATAAAGCAAGTCTATAGTTGAGAGCTGCAGGACCTTTCGTTTGCATCTAATCTGAATTTAGAAAGTACAATGAGATGAATCAGGCCAGCAGCTGCTTATAAATCGGATTAGTTTTTCTAAATCTAAGATTAATGGAA
This sequence comes from Silene vulgaris, assembly GCA_036897335.1. Taxonomy (NCBI): domain Eukaryota; kingdom Viridiplantae; phylum Streptophyta; class Magnoliopsida; order Caryophyllales; family Caryophyllaceae; genus Silene; species Silene vulgaris. Next base: position 5,732 of record JAYMSF010000047.1, on the reverse strand, counting down.
GGATATATAGGACTTTGACACCTTGTATTATGGTAAATAGAGGTCGATGGTTGAAATTGCCGATATTTTTGAGGGCGTAGGGAGGTTTAGGTCGGTTGTATGCAGATTACCTCTGTGCTTAGTGTTTAATGTAAATAATATTTTTCCTGATGGCCCATACTGAAAATTGTGTTACTATTTGCATTGACTGACTGCTCACAATAAACAGAAACGCGGACAATGTAATTTCTTGCTTTTCATAAAATAAATGTTTTTTTCTTTGATTTTAGATGCACTTCCAACTTTTTGTTGCTTAATCACAATAGTTCTTGATTGTTTGCTGACTAAAGAAGAGAATTTTGTACAGCATCAATCCCACTGCACTCAGACAGGATACAAAACTGTCGAGAACAATGAGAAACCTCTGGTTCTAAAAGAACTGAAGAAGCTATGGGAGAAGCAGGAGAAAGATCTTCCTTGGAAGAAGGGGTTTTATAATGAAACCAACACGATATTGTTGGATGATTCACCATACAAGGCCTTACGCAATCCTGTAAGTAGTAATTTTGTTGCCCGTATATGATAATCTGTTCTGCATGTAGCATAGTCTTTCATTGGAATTACAACTTTGCTCTAACGTTCTTGTATATGTCTCTCCCAGCCATACACAGCCATATTTCCTCTTCCGTACTCATTCAGGAATGTTGGAGACAAGTCTTTAGGTAACATTCTCTCAACAATAATTTTTTTTCCGTTGAGAGAAGGTATATTTGACATGATCACCGGTTATAGTGTTATACCATGTAATTGATTCATCTTATCGCTTTGGGGGTTATGACAGGACCAGATGGCGATCTTCGCTTATACCTAGAACGACTGACAGAAACCGAAAATGTTCAGAAGTTCATCCAGGAAAATCCTTTTGGTCAAAGGGCCATTACAAAAACTAACGCGTCGTGGGCTTTCTACTCAAAAATAGTCGGAGATTACGCAAGCCCACAAGAACCCGTTGCTCATACCACCTCTAATTCCTCAGAGGTAAACGACGTGTCTCAAATCTTATTATCGTTGAATGCTCCAGCTCAGCCCCTCGAGTGATTTATTATTCCCCAGTTTTGGCCATTGTAAAATGAGATGGGCTCGCTGAATTTCGGCCCTTGGCCTATGACCTTTTTGACGGTTGGCCTTGTATTTGTACTCTCATAAACTTCATGTGATTTTTTAAATCTTAGCAATTAGCATTGCAAATTATCTGTAAAATTAGCATAGAACATAGATTTATTGATTATTCTTTTAACTTCAATCTGATATAAAAGTTGTAAACTAGGAGGTCTAGTGGTCAAGTGCCTCTTATTAAGAGGATTGTATTCGGCTTTAACTAAACTAACGATCGCTGTAATATTGGATTTTTTTTTTCTGTAACATTAATATGAGTTGAGTTTGTAACACTGTTTTCGACGGGGTTGCTGACTGCTGTTATCGTACTTCCTCTAGTTCATTGAATGGTATACATTTTTCTTTTTTGCACTGTTTTGGAAAAAAGAAATTGTCGGTTCTTGGGTATGAAATTGCAACCTCCTCCAAAAAAGTGAGATAGGATGCTTAGGTTGGAGGAAAAAAATTGTATACCATCAAATAAAATGGAAAAGTAAATAGACAACTTGAGAGAAAAGTGAATCGAGCGAGTTTAAAATATACCCTATAATTACTTTGTCCCGGTGAATTTTTTATGAGGGCTTGAAGTAAAATAGTAGGAGTAATAAGGATATTTTCTTCAAGTTTAAGATGGATATGCTCATATGCCCGTCTTAAACAAGAATTCGTGATTTTCTGCACTACCAGCATGATCAGAGAATTTGTAAGTCTCTTTTGAACAAGATTACTGTTAACATTATTTTCCAATTTCCGGTATGATAATGCTTGCTGTTGAAAGGGAAATGCACGACCAGAAAGTGATTAATGATTCACAGAATCACAATTTTTGCATTTGTTAATGTTGATGATTGTTAAATCATTAGCATAATGCTTCATGATTATGGTAATTATAACATAGTTATTAACATGTGTGTGGCTCGCAACATCATCTTGTACTATACAAGGATATCCTCAAGATTTTTGGTGTTTCAATCATGAAATAAAATGGCTATTTTAGCACCATTACATTTATTTCCAACCTTTTTATGATGAAAATTGACAATAAGATGTCGCGAATAGTCCTTTCGATTGAGTCTATTTCATATGTGTAGTTATCGGGTTATTTGGGTTCAAGACAATTTTATCTTTATTTCGACACAATAGCATCGCCACATGATTTTTCTTTCGTATTTGGCTATTTGCACGATCCACTTTTAATTCGATTATGTTAGTCTTTAGTTACCATTGTTGCAATTTTGGTTTTTATTTTCTTACAATGGCTATGTTTGATATCGTTAATGAATTTTGTTAATAAATTTGACTATTATATTTCATTGAGCATAATTAAAGTATTTTGATAATTATATCTAATTAATAGAGTCTCTTCTTTCCTTGTGACATGACAAATTAGGTCAATAACAAACTATTGAAAGTAAAGTTGATATATTTAAAGGGCAAAATATAAACTCATTAAAAGTTATAATTATCTGAATATGCTAGAGTCAATAACATATCGTAATTTATAAATAACAATCTGAATGTGTCAAAGGAAAAGTTAAAATACGCTATAATCACATGACAACGTCAAAGAAAATTATCATCGTATATTGCTATAAAACAAAGCAAATGTCGTCCTTAAGATATCTATTCACAGACTATGCAAACAGAACACTCCCGTACCTCGGTTTTGAATGAAGTTTTGATATCCATTCATCTTGGAATTAAGATAGGTTCAATTTAAGTCGATAGGTACAAGTCGGGCAATCGGGTCAATTATAATTAAAACATTCATTAAATAGACTAGTAATTAACACAATGCAATGCAATGCAATGAAGAGAATGGAACTGTGTTGAAGTAGCAAAGCAGTAATGTTTGACGTAAATGTGACATTATTAATTAAGTGCATTTTGGAACACAGTCATTATCAATCCTAATTATTTGTGGGTAGTTGCCCCTGCCAACCAAGTTATTGTGGACACTCTTTTTGTATCCAACCACCTCTAATCATTCATATGATTCATGTTATTTGCATAAATGACAACTTTTTTTTTAATCCATATTAGTACTTTGACCAAGACTTTCATACTTCTACTTGATCTTAGTTAAAACCATCTTAGGACGTCTTTACATCATTTAGTGGTGGAGTTATGAATGGACTCCAGCGAGGGCAAAAATCTCAACGGGAGCAAACGGGTAGTGGTTTGAAGGAAACTCAATTCTTTTTTTCTCGTATCTAACCTTTTCTTGATTAAAGATTGGACTATTTATGATGTTTTACCTTCAAAGAGAAGATATCATTGACAATGAGAATGTATAATTGTGCTTTGATTTTTTTTTGGTGCGAAAGAGGGGCAAGGCCCCTAGTACAAAAAGAAAATTAAGTAGTAACTAAGCGGGGAAAAGCAACCCCTAGTAGGTCTTCCCGGGGAATAGTGCGAATGCCATCTGGAGGATGTTCAAAGTAGGTAACTGTAGTGGTGGCCATGATTCCTGCATTAGCGAGCCAGTCAGCTGCCCTATTTGCTTCTCGGAAAACATGATAATTGTGCTTTGATGGGGTGGTGTTACTCATTGAATGAAAAAACTAATGTTTAGCTATGATGTAAACCCAAATTCTCATTTAAGACGAGTTATCTCTGCCTAGAGTTAAGATGAGGAAAATATCGAATTTCGTATAAAAACTGACCATTTAACCCAAAGTGTCATAACTAATGTTACAACTAAAATTATTTATTGTGAATGGGTCATATCTGCTCCGTCTTAAGTTTAAAGACCAAATGGCCCGTCTCAAGGGACTGAGGGAGAGTTTTGGGTGATGTAAATTGCTCCCCGATAACTCAGACAATGACTCTAGGCCAAACACAAATTGCTCCGATAAATCTGAAAACGACTCGAGGCCATGTAATAGGGTTTACTTGTCAGTTTTAGAAGCAAGCTTGCATATTGTTACTGTATTAGTACTGTTATTAGTGTCTTCTTCTGGTTTCCTCACCCACCAAATTAGCACGAGACTACCAATTATTTGTTCATTTGAATATAATTGAATCCACTTCTGTAGCAATTTTGAAAATTCAATTCCATAATTTATTTCAAATTTTGTTGTTGTGAAGTTTCACGTTTTGTGGCCTCGTTAAAAATTACGGGGTAAAATCAGTAAATTTGACTAAATTAACTCAACTTATAAGCCTAATGCGAGACTTGGTAAAATGATAAGATGACATAATTTAGACTTGAGTCCAACTAGTTCGACGCGTGAGGATCCTCTCCATTACCTCAAATATAATGGATGATCCATTACCTCCTAAAATAATTATACTCACCTCACCTCATCAAATCACTTGACCGTTGGATCGTTTCGGAATAAAATCCGGACCATTGAGAGGTAATGGAAGGTAATGGAGAGAAGAAACTAATGGAGAGAATTCGGACCGATAACAAAGATATGCTATTCCGTACATTGTTAGGAAGTGAAACGACGTTATGCATTATTGCATTGTGGGAAAGTTAAAACTCTTCTTTGGTTGTCGCTTTAGTAAATAAGGGATTCTACATTCTAGCAACTGGCAATAGATAGATGCATAATAGAGCAAAGCATGTTGGCCTAATACAAGAGTTATAGAATCCCACATCAACAAAATAATCTTGTACATAAAGTGGAGGTAGGTATAAATAATAAACCACGAACAAATTACAAACTACTTACCTGGATGGGGTTAATGGGCGATCAAGAAGGCTCATAGCCTAGGCCTGTGATCTCCATTGCACTGCGGAGAGGCACATGCTTAAGATCTCCCCGTTGTGGGAGAGTTTACATCATAATTTGTTCTTGTGGAGGCCTGCGTTCGCGCGGCCTCTACCCAACGTTAGTATAAATCATTTTATTTTATTGAAATATAATGATAAAGATGATGATGATTATAAGTGGTGAGATGATCGAATTTGTGTCAGTGGTGGTAATGACCTTCGGGTCAGTACAAATCCAAATCGTAGAAGTATTGGTAACGACCTACCTTCGGGTCAGTATGCAATCCGAAGTCGTATTAGTGTTGGTAACGACCTTCGAATCAGTATGGTGGCAAGGTTAGATTTAATTCTTAGATAGCCTCTCACAGTCTCACTTCAAGTCATTTATCACTCGTTTAAGCATTGGTTTGATGATTGTTGGTGTGTTTGGTCAACAATATCACCCCTTTCGGTTCTGTCGTTGGGGTCATTCATATTTATCTAAGGAATTGTTTTCGAATATCATGTTACTATGTTTGTCTTTTATAGAATTTATTAAGTAAATTTGTTATTTACTGGGCCATTTATCGGAATGGAGTTTGCTATTCATTCGGTCATGGGTAATCTTGGGCGGACAACGGTTCCAATTAGGTTGATGCAAATCGCTGACGCGCATTCCTGACGGAATTTCCGTCAGGAAATCCAATTACTGACGGAAAAAGGGCTGTTACTGACGGATTTTGCCCGTCAGTAACCCGCGTTTTTGTAGTAGTGTGGCTAACGGTTGTTTTGAGTGGGAATTTGCCCCACCTTTTGTATTAGAACTTTGTACAAGTGACTTTGTTTTGGCAATTACGCCATTGCCCCCTGACCCGCCCCCTTGATGTAATCGACT
>JAYMSF010000046.1:0-24112 GCA_036897335.1 Silene vulgaris | reverse complement strand
TTCCCTCTTCAGGGGTCTCCTAGCCGGCTGGCCGGCTGCCGGTTTGCCACCGGCTGGGGAGCCCTTGTATCCTTTCTTCCAACACTTCAACTCTTTCTTCTCCTTTTCTCCTTTGGGGGCCTCCCAGCCGGCCCCGGTGTGTCACCGGCTGGGGAGGCTCTGTCTCTTTCCTTTCCTTCTCTTCTCTTCTAGGACCCGTTCTCTTGCCCCGAATTCCCCGCCTTAGCTCCGAACTCCTACAAAACAAGGCAATATCATAGAATGGGGGAATCGGGTACAAAATGCAAGTAGAAGGTGCCCAAAAGCATGCAAAATATGGTCGAAACACGTAAAAGAGCAAGAGAATTAGTGACAAATTAGAGACGTATCAATAATACAAGAATGTCGCTGCGTATTACCGAGTGTCAGTTATCAGTTATCAGTTACCACTATTTATTCACATACTCTTATGTACAAATGTCAAGTGTAAAGAGTACAACCCATTATATCAACATTGTTCACTTTATTGATATAAAATGAAGTTACCGACTTTACTCATACTCGGTTCAAAGGTTCGATCACGGGTGTATCCAAATGTAAGACCTAGCTAATTTGGAAAATAATGGTCAAGTTTTTAGTCTAAAATAAAGTGTCGGTGTTGTACCAATGTCCAAATGTCAAGCACGAGCATATACAATGTGTCAAAACTCGATACCACCCGATAACGCCATCCCGTAGTCTTTGCAATTATATCCTTGTAATAACTTTTGCGCTCGATTGTTTTTCTCCTCTCGAATTCATCTTTCACCAAGACTTATACTGATTGAATCTCGTACACAACTTTTTATTGATCATCCTTTTTATCCAAGAGTTGATTAAATTTCGCAAACATAATACAACAGGGAATTAGGGTGATAAAGATTTTGGGGATTTCTAATCCAATTGCTAGGGTTTTGCAACTTAATTTGGGCGTTTCATAACAATGAGCAATAAAACAGGATTAATTCAATTGGATGGAAGTCTTCGGTAAGTTTATGCTCATACAACAAATTTTCACCTTTGATTATCACTTTTTTATTTGTTAATTTTTGTTCAGGATTGATATTATTGTTCTTAATATTAGTTAATTTATTAGGAAGATGATTTTACATTTTTACTGTATTAATTAGATTATTACTTCTTGTAAGTTTCGAGGAATTCTTGAATAATTAGTAGTTTTGCGGAGCATGAAATTTGGATTTGAGATTGTAGTATTTTAATTTCTGCAGTTAAAATCACAATGTACAAATTGTAGTTAAAATAGACGGTAATTGTGATTGGTAAGCATTTTCGATTGGCAAAGTTCCGGGTTGGATACGTCGTTATTGTATAGGGTTTGCTTTGGATGGAGTAACTATGGCCGGAGTAATAGAGCTAGCTTTAAAAGGGCAGCTCGGTGCACGATGGCGTCCCCGCTAGGCGAGGGTCCGGGGAAGTGTCCCACCACAAGGGTGTAATTGGGACAAGCCTTCCCTTGCCATTTTTTGCAAAAGGCCGCTCCAAGGACTTGAACCCGGACCTCACGGTCACAAAGCAACACCTTAACCGGTGCGCCAAGGCTCCCCTTCAATAGAGCTAGCTTTAAATTAGAAAAAAAAAAAGCGGAGCTGATAGGTAACTATTATCCCCATACGAGGGTATGGGGTACCCTAGGGGGAGGTGGGTAGTTATTTGCTGTTGCATCGTCGTTGTATAGGGATTGCTGAGATGTGGTAACTACTCCCGGAGTAATAGAGCTAGCTTTAAGTAAGAAGTAAGAGGAGGTAATGGGGAACTATTACCCACATATGAGGATACCCTCGCCTTGGGAAATGGGGAGGCGGGTATCTGCTCCCTGTTTATGGGGGTAGTTATTACCTCTTTTCCTCATTTCCGCCTTCCACTACCACCACCCTCCATTTTCACGTCCATTTGGGCTCTGTTAACTAGTACTCCGTAATAATTACCCTCTTCCCAAGCAAGTCCGATACAATGGTGTACAAGATGGTTTGATAACTATATTATGTTGGAAATCTGTATTGTTATTTTGTGTATAATTTAGCTGCTATTTCAGAAAGAAGAGGAGGTGGGATCAGCCTGACGAGTCGTTGATTTCTTCAGGAGTTGTTTCTCTTCCAGGAATAATGCCAACGGCTGTTCTTACTCAGGCACCACTGATGCAGCTCCAAGCTGCTGCCATGGTTCAAAAACTAAATCAGGTCCGTTGTCGCAATGACTTATTGTTATAGTTTCTGGTTCTTTCTAGATGATGATTGTGTTTATCTTTTCCCCATGTCCCGTCCTTTAATTTAAGTTATCGCGTGGACATGCCTGTACGGCTGTACTCCATGCCTATTAATTTGGAACCCCCTTCTTCCCTGTGAATGTTCATAGTTGAGTAATAATGGCGACGTCCATCTTTTTCTGCTTCTGTTATTCTGTATATTTGGTGTGATACACTGATACTTTGATATTATCAAGTATCAACTAGCTCATCAGCTGTACTTGTGCTGCATCATTGCAAGGATGATTACTTTTGGAGTATTTGGACTGACCAAATAGTATGCAATTGTTCAGCCCTTTGTTTCATGTTTTCATCATGATGACCATTTATCTTATCGAGTCTTCTTTTGATGTCATAGCCGAAGATACAGGAAGACTTGGTAATAGCTAGAGAAATTGTTATAAATGACGCAGATCCTGCTATGCGGTATAAGCTCACAAAACGTCAGACTCAGGAAGAGGTGCGCTTTAATAGATCTATAATATTCAGATTTACGGCCTTAAGCAACATATTATCGTTCAATGATTTTACTGTCCTAGGTATCCCAACTTTAAAAGAGAAGGGTGCCTGGAAGGACATATTATTTGGGGAGGGGGAAAGGTTGATTTTTCTGTCATATTGATTCTTTTGACTTCTATTTTACTTTTCTAACCGTTTTTTCATTTGATCTTTTGTTATTTTTCCAGTTGTTTTGTAAGGCGTATTACTTTATCCTCTTAATATTCTGCATTTATACATGGCATTTAAATTTCTTTGAAGCTCTCACCCAAAAAAAATTCTTGTTTTAACGTACTCCCTCCTTTCAAGTATATTCGACACACTTTTTATTCATATGTGAGGTATAGTTTAATCAAGCGTATGGAATTCATTTGCAAGCTCTCACCCAAAAATTCTTTTTCTTTGCTTCACAGCTTTTTTCCACCTATGCTATTATAATGATCTCCTTCCTGACCTCTTTTTATTTGTTTTACCATATCACATTGGTGGTTTTATATATCGATTTAATTTGATTCATACTAGTTGACCCCAACTCATTTTGGGACTAAGGTTTTGATGTTGTTGTTGACGGAGGGGGTGACAGACTGACAGGAAATGATACAAGTATTAGTAACCATTGTGTGTTCTATAAGTAGACTGATTCACTATCTGGTTTTCCACTGCAGATCCAGAAGTGCACTGGTGCAGTCGTGATTACTAGGTTATTAGCATATTTGTAGTTTTTGTCTGCCTTGTTTCTATGTACTCTGCTTGCTTGTCTAATGTGCATAAAAATGTATTTTTACAGGGGAAAGTACCGACTGCCTAATGCAGTACCAGATGGTGATAAACCGCTATATCTTCACATATCATCCGGCGCTCATGTGGGTTGAGGACTTGAGTCTTCTTTACTTTTTTGCCTTTTATTTTTTCCTTTCCTATGATCATTGTTTAGTTGATAAATAAAGACTTTCTCTCACGGGGTGAAGATGAAATTGTTGAATACTGTGCTATATGATTCCTGTAGTCAAAGTGTGACAACGATAGTTGGATAGTTGTATATGTATTCTTTAGTCGCAATGAGGGTTACAGTCCACTTGAATCTAGTAGCTTCTGCTTTGGCCCTGCGTTTGCTGATTATTTTGCATTCAAGAGGTCACGTGTTGAAATAATTGGTTAAGAGTTCGCATGAGAGAAATTATGTAGGACTTTTATATATTCTCGTTTTTAGACTCACTGTTGAATGTGAAGTGTTTTATGTCACTGCATATCTGTGACACACTCACACACCTCTGCAAAATTTTATGGACCATATATCACAAGTTATCTACTTTCTTTGAGAGAATTTGGTTTGGGAACTGGGGGTAGTAAAATTGAGACCAAGAGCTATCAGTGATAGAAATTTTTATTATTTCATACAAGTATGTATTTTTTTTCGCAGTTGAAAGAAACTGCAGAGCGTGTTCTTGCAGTAGACCGTGCCGCTTCGATGGTTGAAGATATGCTGAAACAGGTTTGCTTGTCAACTAATTCTATTCTTTTTTATTCAGTTTGTTAACTAGCATTATACTCAGCAACGTGCCATTTGGAGTTTCAACTTTTGTGTTGGACTGTTCTTGTTGTGTTCTGCGGTCTGTGTTCTAAGTTTGATTTGATGCCTATTGCATTCAGGTTACTCAGCCACTGAGCACATGTGTTTATGTAGGCTTTGATGCAGATCCATCACTGAACATTGCCGCCCGAATACGTGGACCAAACGTAAGTCCATTGGCTACCTTATATTCGCTTGTATGAGTCACTTACTCTGTCTTAAAGTTCACCCTTTGATACAAAATGAGGTGACTCAAATTTTTCCAGTGTTTTAGGTCAGGTACAAAATCCATTGAATTTCCATGTTACATTTTTTGGTTGTTGGCCACCGTTGCCAACTTAGTGTCATTGTCATGTCAGGCATCTTTTTTTTTTTTTTTTGGTGTTCTCAGTCGCATTTTGAATGACATTTTATGTTCCTTTTCTTCATTTTGCTTATGTGTTGTGCTTATGTGTTATGATGAGAGAAATTCTAATGTGTGAGCTTCCATGATGTCTCCAAACTATGGGAGAGATTGTCTTTCTGTTGGTGGTTGGTTTTGTACGTTCAGGATCAGTATATTAATCACATTATAAATGAAACTGGAGCAACAGTTGTATTACGTGGAAATGGCTCAGGGCATTTAAGCAACTCTGAGTGTAAAGGTATTGTGTTTTCTCTTTTCCTGAGTTCATAAGATTGCAGTTGTATTTCATTAGTTTTCTTTATTTCTACATACATCTGACTGATCTGAGTAGTTTCTTTTAAGCTTATTTTGTAATGTTTCTGATTTCCCCCCCTTTTTTCATTCCAATCTCTTAGAAGGACAGCAGACTTTGCATTTGTTCTTGTCAAGTAACAACCAAAAGAGTCTTGAAGATGCGAGGCTTTTGGCTGAAAACCTATTAGATACTATCAGTAAAGAGTGTGGTGCAACCAGGTATTTTTTATCTTTATGTTTCTTGCCACCATCTTCTATCCCATTGCCTCAACGACTCCCGCTTATGGTTGGGGGTAGGAGGGTCGGATCTATTCAGCCTTATCCCTAAGTTGAAACACGAAAATGCTTGTTTCTGGATGACCCATCATGAAACATATGCTGAGAATTTCATCAACTGGTTGCTACTTTAACAATGTAAGCAGCACAGTCAGTTTAGTCTTGTCTTTGGTTTCGTTGGAAATGGAAAATGTATACTCACTGCAAATTGGAAAGAAAATAGATTTCATTAGCATTTGAATGTTTTTTCGCTGATTGTTAGTTAGCAATGGAAACATGAAAAAAAACCTGTTATATTTCAATTGACTATGGCCTGTGGGGTTATGTTTTAACATTTTAACCGGACTTATCTATACATCTATTGGCTATAAATTTCATCTATAATTATTTTGATTACCATAATGCTAAAAATACCTGAAGCCAAAACATAATTTTGAACTTTTCTTACCTTATCAAAAAAAAAAAAAAAACATAATTTTGAACATTTGTTTAGAAGCTTAGCTTTCTGCTACAGGGTTTCATCATGCAAACTTTATGGTGCTGTTCCGCCTCCACAACAACTGTTGTCTGGTGTTCAGAGTACAGGATTGGAAGTGAATTTAGATTCGAGTACTACTGGTAGTTTGGCTTGCGCAGCGGCAACTCCTGTGATAGGAATATCAAATCCCTTGGTCATGAGTCCAGTGGTCACACCTGCCTTCCCTTTTGGGCAGGGAGCACAAGTTGGAGGGCTGCTTCCTTCTAGTTGCTCCCAAACAAATAGAGTCCTTTATTCCCAACCATTGCCACCACCTTGTACTAGCTACAGTGCCTATGCTGGAATATATCCACAGGCCTCACCGCTTGAGCAAGTTTCACTGGCCCTTAGACAGTCCACTACAGCTACTTCAACAGTTGCTCCTGCAGTATTGGCTACTGATATGGCACATAAAAGCTCTTCAAATACAGAAAAGAGGCTTCCACACAAGCGAAAGTTCCGAGAGGCCCCGACTGCATTAATAGGAAGTGCAGGATCCCAACAGGTAGCGATGCTGTCTTTCTTAGCATATAAATGCCAAATAAAGTCGTTCAGACGCGTGTCTGGATTGATTGGTGTTATCAATCCGTTTTGGATGATGTTTTGTTCGTTGTAAATGCGTTCTTTAATTTTTTTTTACTTGGGATAAGGGAATACTGGGGGAGTGCTGAAACTCAGTGGGTTAGAATGCAATAAATCTGCTGATAGGTAGGGAAGGCATAGATTTGGCTTCATCAAATACCAGTTGGTTAATCAACACTTAAGAAGTGTCTAGAGACTAGAGTCTTAAATTGATCCGTAAATCAAAGATGATTAATGCTATTGGTATAATGATGGAACAAAACCTGCTATATTTATTACTCTAATTTAGTTTGTGCAAAATAATTAGGGGTTTGACGGGAAGGGGTCAGTGACAGGACAATATACTCCCTCCCATTTTCTATGTTCTTACCATTTGCTTTTCCACAGTCTCCAAGACGGTAGTTTGACGGCATTTTTCAACATGTATATATACTTTTTTATCATTTTAAAATAATATTTGTGAAAGACTTTTTGATAGCAGATATTATTATGTTAATTTAATGAATTATTGTTTTTAAACTCTCAACTTATTTATAGTCAAAGATAGCAAACTTTGACCCAAAAAATAGAAATGGGAAGAACAAAAAAAATGGGAGGGAGTACATACAAAGTATAGAGTGATATTTGGGATAATTCCACCGATCTTAAAATGAGCCTCAGTTACAAGTGATCAATCTTTTCTGTGATGGAGGGAGTACTTTCTCCTTTATCTTTTGTCCTTTTTTCTTGTTTGTTGTGTCTATTATATGTTTGAGAAGTAGAGAAGTGTTGTGCCTTTTGTCCCTCTTGCATCTTTGTGTCTCAGTCAAAGATCTAAAGCAGTCATGTCAAATAGTCTTTGTGGGAACTTTATCAACTGAACGCATTTTCTTGGTTTTCTGGTCCGAATGAGGAATTTTACTCTAATATACAAGAAATGAACTAATTAGTCTTAGCCAAGAGACCCTCAGAGTGTCTTCATGCAAGATAGTTCTTAGTTCTGCTGGGTATACTCTTAAGGCCTTCTTTTGATGGTGGGAATTGGAGGGAAAGGGAGGGAGGGGAAGGGAGGGGTACAAGATTCTTCCAAATGAAGAGGGAGGGAATGGATGGATCCATTGATGCTTTACGACAAATCAAAATCTCTTGAACATAGTAAAGTTTTGGAGGGAAAACTCCTCTGATCCTTTCACCCTCTCCTCCCCTCCCTCCTTGAGATGTCAAGTTGCTGAATACAGATAAGTAGTGAACTTGCTTAGTGAAATGGGTACATCATTCGACAGATGTATGCACTGATTTGTTTTCAAATGCTTTAAAGGTTTGTATGATATGACATAACTTATGAAACCTTTGCTGTTTCTGCTACTGCTGCTTTGGCATCTTAATTAGGCTTCATTTTGCCTGTTATTTCTGCATTATCGCCTTTGCAGCTTGGCAGTTGCAATCAAAAACTCCTGGTGTAATTTTTTTTTCACCACCAATTATTTGACTAGCATGCACCATTATAAGCCGGTTCTTATTCTATTAGCTCTCTGTCTGATTACCTCTCCTCGTGTGATGTTTGGGCATTAGCATTACACCATATTCGGCGTGTTTGTTAATTTATGTTGTTGTGCACTATTTTTATTCAACTATTTAATCAGCCAAGCTCTCTTAATTTCAACCTCCTTGTAGATAAGGATTTCCTTATCATCTGATGCTAACCTTTTCCACTTATTATTCCAGGTATTTCTCTGATTTATTTGAAGCTAACATGCTGATAGTGGACCTCTCTATTGGACAGTTTGTTTTCACAGGGTTTACAACTTTGGTTCCAGCACATATGACGTGGACTTTATTGTCTCTGTATTCTATTGGATTAGCCTTCTGGTGGTCGCTTTTGGTTCAGATATTAGCGTTCTTATCTTAATTTTGCTAGATGTTCTTCATATAGTTTGATGTGTTCAGTCCCCTTTTCCGTGCATTTCTTATCAATTGTTTCATCGTGTTTCCAAATTCTGAAAAGCTTGTCCTTCTTATTAACATCTTTTGGAACCTTCCTATTTTATAGCCTTGCGAATTGTTTTCAACAACTTTACTATCAAGTCTCGAGTTGTGTAGGCCTTCAAGTGTGGCTGTTTCTCCTACTTGTTTGCCCTCTTTATTTCTTGCAAGATTAGTTTTAACAGCACTGTCACCGTAATACCTCGAAGGCTCCTTTAAATAGTTTGGTTGGTGGATTGGGGTTTCAGATGTGCACCTTTTTCTTGTAAGACCTGTTGTGGAAAAAAAGGGACATCAAAAAAATTTAGGGTTGTCAATTTACTAATGTTTGTTATTCTCTAGCCACCTTTCTATGTTAAAGAGGGAATGGATCCCTACATTTCCTTCCAACCCAAATTTATCAAACAAGGGAGGTTTTTCCCCTCCTGTTCCTTTCTCTTTAAATTTCCTTACCAAACAATCAGTTAAAGCCAGAAAGTGGGGCGTGAAGGGATTTTGAAAATGAGACTATACTCTCCATGTTTCGTGCGAAACTTTATCCTACTGTTCTTGTCTTTTGTGCGAATTTGTTTATTTTTTGCGGATTTGCTGTAGGGTCCAGGTCCCCATACTACACTTAAGTGCGCATCCAGTGCAGAGAAGAAAATTGATGCAGCACTTCCAGGTACCACATTAAAGAATGTGCAACCTTTGGCTCCATGTCATGCCTCAACGAGTTACCCCTCTTCAAGCATCATGCCTCAACCACTACCGCCACCAAAGTTCCCTTCCCCAACGTCTTCATCAGTGTCAAGGAGTATACTCCCACCAAAGTCCACGTCATCATTCTCTGCTAATGAAGTTAGTAAGAAGGACAATATGTCAAATGTGCCTAACCTTCCTTTGGTACCAGGTAATAGTTGTTGCTTAAAACACTTGTGAATTTCATTATGTTCAAAGTGAGTATTTTTTTGGCAGAAGTAATTAGCTCTACGAGCCTGTACACTTTATTGACTAAAAAGAACTATGAACTCATAATCTGAGTCAAAGCCCGTAAGCATTTTTTTGGCATAACATAAGTCGTAACACAATTTAGGTGGTAAAAAATGTGGTTATGTACTTATGTATTCTTATGGTAGAAACATTGGCTATTCGAGAAGCTAATTGTTAATGCCCTTTTAGATGCTTTGAAAGTCGTTAATGAAAACTATAATTTGTGTCTTATTCTCTTATTGATGCCATTGACATGTAGAAAGTTGGAAGCAAAATTTATACTCTGATGATCTGAGAATAATTGTTTGTTGTTTCAAGAGATGCCTTTACCCATTGTTATCAGGAGGCTAATAAGGCCATCAACTTTTTGACCAATAGCTCATTTTCCCCCGAGTTTCCGAGGTAGTTGAAGTTTGAACCCACTCTCTCCCTCATGCATTTGCGAGGATGAGAAAGCTTGGTCCTAACTTACTAACTTAGAGATCACCCTAGTTTCCCTTTATAAAAAAGTTGAAAAAACTAGTAAGATCTATCCAACAGTTGCTTCTTATTTGTACTGGAAGCGTGGAAGGTAAAAACGTCATACCAATATATTTGTAGAATTGTAGTTGTATATTTGATGTTACTCCCCCCATCCTATTTAAATGGTCTCTTTTGACTTTATTTATCACTATATAGATAGTCAACTTTTTTAAGAGATTATATGAAAATAGTTTAGACAAGTCAAATGCGACAACTCATTAAAGATAAGACAACATAAATTTGATAGTGGCAATTGAGGGGTGTTTTTAAAAAAAATGAAAATATACTCAAGCTATTAAGTCCTGCAGATACCTTGGTCAAGTTAATGGAATATGGGGATGATGATGACGACGATGAGGAGACCGATGATGATGAGAAAGGCGTCATTGTGACCAACCCTAGTAGAGTCGACGCTGCGAAGCCATTCTGGGCAGTGTGAAATGATGACTGACATTTCTTCAAGCTATTGGTAACTCAGAACTTGAGCTTGCCTGTTTTATTTGGTGACAGATGCGAGTGTTGTACCACCTTTGCTAGTCTGGATGAAGGGGCTTTGTTTACCTTGTGTTGGCGGGTTTTCAAACATGAGAGAGCCAATTCTGCAGTAATGTAGGTAGCATAGATATATTTGACCATTTCATTCTTCTTTTCTTTGGGTGTAATGGGAATTCCAGGTGTAGCTCTGATGCTGGCGGTTTCGATACCAGGTGATAGTATAGTATGACTGCCTGACTTCACCAACCAAACGATTTCTGTATGAATTGGGTAAATCTGCAAATTGTTTTTGTAAATGACATTTCTGACAATGTTTGCCGTGTACTTCCCAAACGACCAAACCTATTATAGTTGTCATTCTCCACTGAATCTAAATTTACAAGAAAATCAGACTTGTTGCATTGCAAATACAATGAGCAACTATGGTCGCCTACTTGACAATATTTTTTGCTGGAAAAATCAGAGTCTAATGAGTTGCGATAATATGAATGTATCCAGAAAACAGGAAAGTTCCTTCAACTTCTCGTCCATTTTTTTACTCTATATCTAAAGCTTACAAAATAACACGACATGAAAAGATCGATGTGAGACTCAAAATTGACCAGAAATTGGTCAACATTCAAATTAATCCAGGTTGATCCTGAAATTGACCTGAAATTTGTATCGAGTCGATCCAAACTTAATTCGAGCTTTGCTGATCCAAAAGGGCCACAACTGACTCAAATGCAATCCAAAGTAGACACTCTTTTACCGACCCGTTCGAAGGTCTAATTCGTAATTGAAGAAGGATAAACAATGGTCAAGATTATCAAGGTGACGACAAGGTTACACCAATTATTAAGATTCGAAGCTCAATTTAATCTTATACTCGGTAGCTATTTACGTTTTTATTTATTTATGAAGAGTATTTTAGTGAAACGTAAACAACTAGTAGTTGAATATCGACCATTTGGTGAAACAATGTTCATAGTACTTGTTCAATTCTTCATCATTGCAAATAAAAATCACAATTTTTTTTCAAGAAAAAATGCAAATGACAAGAAAAGTGGTAAACGCAAGCAATTGGAAGGTTTACACTTGTCATGGCACCAAAAAAGCACGCACCAAAAGATAGATGTCATTTTGTTAAATTATTGGGCCGTACGTACTTGACTCAGACGGTGTAGTAGTAATTAATTACAAGTATCTGTCATTTTGCAGTTTTCTCCATTAAAATCGACACATATTATTCTCCAAGTGTTTTGGGTTTTGTTAAGCTCTACAGGAGGAATGTGCCTGCTGTTTATGTGCCGTGTTCTTATCATCCATTTTTGATTTTTTAGGTACTTGCTCTGTTTTTTTCACTTAGGTTATCTTGTTTGCTATTTTTGCAGCTGCAAAATGTTTCTTCTAACACTCATTTTTCAGTATGTTTTCGTAACTCGTAAGCGGGGCGAAGCCAGAAATGAAATTCTGGGGTAGCAAACATTCCTCGTGTTGTTTTATGTTTATATTTAAGTCTCATGTTCAAGGATTACTGGGTATCAAATGGGGTGGTTATAATTTTGCAGGAAAAATTAACTGGAAAGATGTTTTTGGTAGAGAGCAAAGCAGGAGCGATCGCCTGCATGCTATTATCCCTACTTGTTTTAGGGACATGGCCGGCAATTCTTACTCTTTTGGAGAGAAGAGGGAGGCTTCCTCAACATACCTACCTTGATTACTCTATTACAAATTTCCTGGCAGCTCTTGTTATTGCTCTTACATTCGGTCAAATTGGCGATAGCAAACCCGATATGCCCAATTTCATTACTCAGCTTTCTCAGGTAGTTCTTTGGTTTCTCTCCGGCCAGTGTGTAGTATAACACTATATGTAAATCAGTATCTTGGAAGTCCATACTGTACATGAGGGTTAGCTAACCTGGTTACGTTACTTGTTATCTTAAACAGTCGTTTCGATGCAATGTTGCCTGCGTATTGGAATATTGTTTGGTTCACAAGAACTTAAATAGCACTAGATATTCTGGTACAACATTAGTTCATGGATGATTTGATGGTAACAATTCAACCATCTACTGCTGCTGTTATATTTTTTTGTCTGTTATATAGTATATGTTACTATATGCAGGATACTTGGCCATGTGTTTTGATGGCGATGCTAGGAGGATTGTTCTTGAGCCTTGGCAATGTGTCGATACAGTACGCATGGGCATTTGTTGGGCTTTCAGTTGCACAAGTCATCACTTCAAGTATTGCTGTTGTTATAGGTAAAAGAAGTCATCTATGAACTTCAACCAAACATGTCAAATGGATCCGGGGGGTTGGGCCGGGTCCAGTCGGTCTATACAGGTCTGTATACTGCCGGTTTGAGCCGCGTATGGTCAGAATAGAGTCCGGTTTAGGTTCACCACAACTCTAACCTTAAATTTACAGATTTTTTGGGTTATAATTCAGAGGTTCTTGACCTCTGAAATAGAGGGTGGGTGATAGGGTTTTGACAGGCTTAATGTCGGCTATCTAGAGAATGGAATTCAATGGATTGTCGACTTAGTGGTTCCGTAGCTTATAATCATATAAATTCTGTTATTGCAGGTACATCTTTGAACTACTTCTTGGATAATAAGATAAATAAAGCGATCATTTTGTTTCCTGGAGTTGCATGCTTTCTCACTGCTGTGTTAC
Source organism: Silene vulgaris (assembly GCA_036897335.1). Lineage (NCBI taxonomy): Eukaryota > Viridiplantae > Streptophyta > Magnoliopsida > Caryophyllales > Caryophyllaceae > Silene > Silene vulgaris. The sequence continues at coordinate 11,076 of JAYMSF010000046.1, read as the reverse complement.
TTGGAGCAACCGTTCACTCCTCTAATGCAGCTGATAATGTGGCTAAGCTTCGAAGCTTCCATGAAAATATGAAAGATACACCAGAGTATGCCACCTCGATTCACCAACCATTCTGAGCAGCAGGTTTTCTTATGTCCATCAATAGTTAAATTTTATCCTTCCTATTGGTTAAATCAGCCCTTTGCAGTGTGCCAGAGGATTCAAATCTAAAGGGAGGCAAGTCAGAAAAAGGTAACACAATTGCGGACAGTATGATTCAGTCATCGCTGTATGACTGCAATAAATTTTAGTGTGGGTGATAGATTAATATGTGCAGATATCTTGGAGGACATTGAGGTCGGAGATTTGAACGCTGAGGAAACTAAAAAGGCTGGAACTGCAGAATCTATAATTGCTGTTGAAAACCAAAGGGCAATCAAGGTCTGTCATTCTTATCAAATTCTCGTAGAGAAATATGCCGATGTAGTATACATAGTACTGTATGAATAACTTCCTGACCAGCAGGTTGTTGGCAAGAGCAGATTGATGGGTTTGAGCATAACATTTTTCGCGGGGATATGCTTTGCTCTCTTTTCGCCAGCATTTAACCTGGCGACGAATGACCAATGGCACTTTCTCAAGGAAGGAGTTCCTCATTTAGTTATCTATACGGCATTCTTCTACTTCTCGCTTTCCTTTGTCGTCATAGCTGTCGCTTTGAATGTGATATTCCTGTACCGTCCTCTTCTAGACTTGCCTAAATCGTCATTCAAAGCTTATCTGAAAGATGGAGATGGCAGAGCGTGGGCTGTGTTTGCAGGTTTGCTGTGTGGATTTGGGAATGGCCTTCAGTTTATTGGAGGTCAGGCTGCTGGTTATGCAGCTGCTGATGCTGTTCAGGTTATTCTCTCCCTCTGTGTATTTGATTGTAGTAAAAGTCTACCAAACTACACGCTATATAAAATGTCACTTAAAATTTACTCCGTCCTTCGCAACTCCGAGTGATCTAGGTTAATTTTGTAAGATATAAGGATTATCCTAAATGCCCCTTTATATGCGACAGAAACGTTGTTATTTCTTTTGTTTGATTCTAACTCTTTTTAACTGAGGGTAAAATGAGAATACGCCAAGGTATAATGTCACCAGGTGTTATTTTTGACCATTAATTTCTCCAAATATATGTCAAGGTACATGAGTTATTATGTTGACTTTAGTCTCGTTTACTTTTTGAAAACAAACTATTATGACATCACTTTTTAAAATTGTAGCTATTGTATATTTGTATTTTTGTATATTGAGAGAAACTTTTGGTTACAGTTAAGTCAAATGAGGACAATATAAATGAGATGAATGTTGTATTATGTTATTTCTATATCATTTATTTTAGGTAAAAGTAATCCGTTATTTTGGGGTATAAACCAAGTGTGACGCGTATGAATGTGATTTTAGTTCCTTTTTGCCTTTTGTTTGGCTTGTAGGCACTTCCACTAGTGAGTACTTTCTGGGGCGTAATCTTCTTTGGAGAGTACCGGAGGTCATCGAAAAAAACATATGTCTACCTTATAAGTATGCTGCTCATGTTCAGCGTAGCGGTAGCATTGCTACTTGCATCAGCAGGCCACCGGAAAACTGCAAGCAACGGTTCGCAGAAAGATGCTAGGCATTTGCAACATTCGAGGAGACAATCTGCAAGTTTTTATGCCGGTGGCTCCTTCGATATGTAATGAAGTAGTCATGGATATGAGCTAAATAAAGTGTGAAGTAGTTCTTCTTTTCGGTCTCTTTAGTAATCACACTCATTAGTAGTTTACGTCTTATGTATTTTCTATGGTATCATGGGCAGACGATTAAATTATATGATGATGTAGCGTGTGATAGGAGGCGGCGCGTTACTGTTGATATGATCGCACCCGATGTAGTGGGGTGTGAATGTGTGATATATCAATTATTACCTACTCCGTAGGTTAAAACTCTTGTTTGTATGTTGGGTGCCTTGATGTTCGAGACTTCGAGAGACGTACTTGTCAATTGTCGTCAACCTTTGTATTGCAAGTTCATAAAGCGATTTTTTTTTACCAAACGGCCTCTTACGAGACAATTCGAAAAGTGAAAATCAATCTTTTTGCAAGGTCAATGTTTAAAAGTTACTAATATTTACATGTCGAAATATAGTTAAAATTTCGTCTTAAATACTGTAAAAAAGCAAATGGGAAGAAAATAGTACTCCCTCCGTCTCAATCATTTGTTATCTATTCATTTCGGCACAAAAACCAAAAAAATGAGAAAAAGAAGAAAAAACTAAATGATAAACAAATGGATTGTCTCACATGTTCACCTGCTCTTATTAAACACCCACTTGTCCACCTATTCAAATATTACCAAAAGAGAAAATAGATAACAATTGAGTGAAACACCAAAAATGAAGATAGATAACAATTGACCGGGACGGAAGAGTAGAAAATTGGACGGAGTATTATACTAGTTTCGGACATCATTGCCAGCTAAACACATTTTCCAGCACTGAAGAAGCAAAACATTTAGTAGTAGCAGTCAAAAATTAGTCTCTAAACTCCGATGCCGATCAAACACAAATTAATTTTGTTATAATCCGTCCCCTCAAAATAACATTCAGAACCGGACCTCTCAAATTCATTTACGGAATGAAATTCCGAACAATCTCCGTCGCCGCTTTCTCCGTGTTAGCGGCGGCGGTGTTCATCTCGTTGACGGTTCCGATAATCAACGCCGATATACCTGAATCGAACAAGGAATTTCAATTTGAATGGCAATTACTCTCTGCTAAGAATTTCTCTTCTCAGATTCGTCTTCATCCTTACGTTCTCCTTCTCGTTACTGTTCCTTGTATGTGTTTGTCTCTCTCTTTTATTCCTCTTTGTTCAGCTGTTAATCGTAGTTTCAATTTTACGTGTTTTGACGCCTTGACAGTTTCAAAGGATGATTCATATCAGCTGACGCCGAATAATTTTGTTGTTATTGTTGCAGTAGTAGTAGTACTGTAGTAGTGTTTGTTGATTGGTTTCCTGAGTGCTTTGTTACTGATGAAGGGAATGCAGGAGAAATTAATTATCCAGTTAATCCGTGTAGCTTTGATTAAAAATAACAAAGTAAAACAATTGATTGAGACGGAGGGAGTATTCTGTTGAGTGTCAACTAATTTATTCAAGGGCTGATAGAGGGGTCAAAATATGCAAAGGAGGGAATGGAGGTCGTTATTGCGAAAGGAAGAATGGGGAATTGGGGATGGTGGCGGAGCGAGAGGAAATTGTTTGGATACAAAAAATGGAAGGGAAGGGAAGGGAGGGGAGGGGAAAGAGGAAAAAAGGGAGGGGGGGATGGAGGGTGAGAGTTTTTCGTCTAATTTTTCCCGGGGAAATAATTTGCAGCGGAGGAGGGATATGGAAGGATCCATTTTCCTTCCCCTCCAAATCCCTCCACCTCCATTTTGCTACCCTAACAATGGAAATTGTCCCTCCAAATTTATCCCCTTCCTTCCCTCCAACATCCCCTATCCAAACAAAGGGTTCCTAGGAGTCGTTTGGAATGGGATAAAATTGTTATGGGTAATGGAACTCATGACAAAGACTATTATCTATTACACTGTTTACCTCTCCCACTAGCCAACACCGCCACCGCTTTCTACTTTCTTTCTCTCTTTTTTTTTTCCCCCATTATCCCCTGTAATCCCCTACCCCTATTTAATTCACGCTCTGAGTTTCAACTTCATTTCTGCTAGATGAATTATCCTCAATCCAAGCAAAGTCTTCATATGCGTGATGGTGTAAAACGCCTAAATTTTGTGTTTGATGCTATCAATGTAATTCCGTTGAGGTTTAGGTGAAAATGCTATAATCTCGATGTGTGAGATGCTTCACTTAGTTGATATTAGTAGAGGAGTTAGAGACCACAGCTGCTCTAACATGATTATATCTAACGCAAACTTGCAGTATACGTACATTAATATCCTGGCGTAAGATTAACGTTCTAAGTATATTTCTGTGACTTGCTCTCTTAAAACTGAATTATTTACTGTTTCGTTGACAGGGTGTGGGGAGTCTCGCTCCTTGATGAGGGCAATATCTGTTAAATTGGCGAAGGAGCAATCAAAGTATAGTGCCTTAAAACTGATGCTTGTGTACCGTAATGTTGACAAGGTGTTGGCCGACTCTCTTGGTGCTGAAAAGGAAATAACAGTCCTCTGTTATCATCATGCTGTGTCCTACAAGTATCAGGGTAGTCTCCGAGTTCAAGATATATTGTCCTCTGTACATCATCTAGTATCACTGGTACCAGAAGAACTCCCTCTTACAAAAATTAGCAATTTGGAAGACATGGAAATGTTTCTCACTTCAACCGATAAGGCTGTACTGCTCCTGGAAACTTGTGGATGGACCTCTAAATTGTTGACACAGCTCACTGCCAATACGACGTTGCAAGGTATGTCAAACAGTACCAAATACCTTCTGCTTTTGTCGTTTGTATTGTATTTGTTGTTCCCAACAAATCCCTGTTCAATAACCTTAGGCAAGTGAATCTTATCTCGTGCATTTGCATATATTGATTATTTGATTCCGTGTCGTGTCTGTCGGCATGAGTGTCCTGTTTGCGATTCTATTAAAATTTGCTGTTGACCAAGTTACAATGTTTTACCTTTACAGTTCAACTCCTTGTGTCCTATATTGAGCGTGTATAGGGTATTTTCTATTGACTCTGCTAATGATTGTAGTTTTACAGTTATCATATGCTTCCTTTTCGTTGTAGTGTATGATTCTTCATGATATAGTTGAGAGAAGAGATGTACATGTGTTGCTGTGCTTACTGCCAAATCTGCAACTGAACTACAGATATTTAGGTCGTGAGAATTTTTTATTTTTTTATTTTTTTTTTAATTTAATTTTTCGTTTGTAATTGTTAATCACTTTTTATTGATCCTTACCATCTGGTTTCGTGCAATATTCTTCCCCTATTCTCCGAGCTTGTGGGGGATTTCATGTATCGTACTGTAGAGTCAGCTTTATGAAGGATTTCTGTCGTTGCTTTGTTTATTTTTTGGTTTCATACACTGTGATTCTCATTTAATTATGATGGTTTAGCTTTGCAGGTATTAAGAGGCGTTAATAAAGAAACAAATATTACTCAGGTAGCTGGAGGGACCTCTAAGGTGCCTTCTAGTCTGCGATGGCTTATTGAGTTATTGTTAATAACATCGAATTGGAAGAAATTTGCAAGTCTAACTTTGATGCACATCTTTTGTCTCTCAGAATGATGTGGGAGCTGAAATGATGCTCTGTCAGGTTGAAGATGGGTGTGGTATGACTCCTTGGGCTGGAAAATTCAGTGCTGAAAATGGAACATCTTGTTCAAGAATCGGAGATATGCCGATTACTTTTGAGGCATCCTGCAGTTTCAGCGAGTACAAGAAATTTGAGTCCTTTTTCTCAAAGTTCATTGCAGCAGCAAGAGATGCTTACCTTCCTCCTCAAAGACAAAGATATGCGTTTCTGTCCGATAAGTTATTGCTTTCACCTCTTAGAGTTGAGGTTTCTGATGTATGGTCATTGATTATATCTCATGGGGGATGTCTTGACTGTGTAATGAAATTTAAAGAAGAAAGTTCTCTCCAAGATGCTTTAACGATGCGTGATCAACCTGTAATAGAGGTATTTCATTAACTTCTGTCCTATCTTCCATGACTAGCTGATCACTATTCCTTCTCTTTACCATATGCACCTGTCAACTGAACCACTTTTAAAGTTTCTGCTAGGACTATTTCCATAGCATTAATTATTGCTTTCAATTTGACAACGGAATCAGTCGTCACGGCCTAATTTTGGTCATTGCAACATAAATATGGCCTATACGGCTATACCAATTCAAAGCTGTTAGCTCATAAACGTTCAAAACCTTCAAGGCAGTCGTGATGTAGTGTTGCAGCCCAGATCGATACCATTGGTATTTCCATTGAAATACATTTGCCGTGGTCATGAAAATTCAGAATCTACTGTTAGCTAAACTCTTAGCGAGAAGTTATTTGTGGTTATTTGGTTACCTATGTCAAGTTAGAAAAGTTGGGAGAATTTAGCAGCTCGCTTTACCCCATTTAAGTTATTATTGCTCTGAAGTCGTAAGGAGATAAATAATGTTTTTGGTGCTGGAAAAAAGGTGGTTTCAGATTGGTGATGGATGTCATTGCTGAAAGAAGAGTGTGGAGATAAATATGCTTGTCGACCATATTCAGCTGTAATTAGATTATTACGTTGCTCAATAGACCTTTTTGTTTTGCTACATACTCACATAAATAAAGTACGGAGTATATGAAAGACGCTTAAAGATAGTGGTTTTTGTTGGACTAGATATTCTCTATTAGGAGAGAATCATGTATTCGTTGAGGTGATTTCAGTACTGAGTTAGTCACCCCGTTTTCCAGTTATAATTTATATATGATAGGGTAGGTACTTTGCCTTATCTTAATTTTAGTTGGCCAAACATACTGTCACACATAAGGAAGTTGTGCACTAAGTCCAGATCTGTTGAATCTTTCTTATGCAGCTTCTGGAGGATGAGAACGATCTCGGACCTTCTCTTCCCATAGATAAACCATCAATAGTTCTGTTTGTGGATAGAAGAGCAGACTCTAGGGAAACTGTGAAAAAGAGTCAGGAAGCTCTTTTTGCATTTAAAGAATTTGCACAACAGCACTGGAAGTTACATACAGATGGACGGAGTAGTAAACAACCGAGAAAATCACACCGTACTGAGAAAGGATCAGCTGGGACGTATAGGAGTAGTAAACTGGTGGTATCATCTGCATCCAATAAGATAAAGGATAAAATGTCTGTTGTCATCTTAAAGGATGGAAAATATGTTAACTTAGATGATAAAGCATCGGAATTACAAAGTGGTTCCTTACATGAGATTTTGACACATTTGCTTGAACAGAAGAAGCACTCGAAATTAAGCTCACTTGCTAAGGAAGCGGGATTCCAACTGCTATCTGATGACATAGACATACAAATAAAAGATATAGGATCATCTCAGACAGGTAGTTTAGATGAAGTCGCTGGCTCAACCGTCGATAATTCACCCTCAGGGAAAGATTCAGAACACCTGCAACCTGCTAATATTGAGTCTTCAGTCGATGACAATGAGCATAATTTATCTGTGGATCTTGCTAGCAAACTTGCTGGATTGGTGGATAGTCATAAATATTTCAAAGATCGTAAAGTTGATGCCTCTATACTTGTAGATTTCAAAATTCAGGCATCTGTGGAAGCAGACAAGTTGGAAACTTCGGAGCATCACTACAACTGGTTTACTGGCGCATTTTTTTTCTCTGATGGTAACGATAAGTTTCTTAGGTCTCTTACTAATAACTTAGAAGTTCCTAGCATTGTGATCATTGATCCTATCTCAGAGCAGCACTATGTTTTCTCTGGAGAAGCAACTTGGAACTTCTCTTCCTTAAGAACTTTCATAGATCGTTTTCTTAATGGAAGTCTTACTCCTTATCAACGTTCTGGACCTTTGCGGAAGGTTATTGAAATGTCACGTCCTCCATTCGTCAATCTTGATTTCCGGGAAAAGGACTCCATCCCTTCTGTTACAACAGAAACATTTTCTGAGTTAGTTATAGGCAATGGCCAAACTGATACTCGTAATTTAACAAATGCTTGGCACAAGGATGTGGTAGTGCTGTTTAGCAGTAGCTGGTGTGGGTTTTGTCAGAGAATGGAGTTAGTTGTTCGAGAAGTATACCGGGCCTTAAAAGGGTATGTGAGCTTGATCAAGTGTGATTCCAAGAGCAAGGAGGTGTGTTTTGAAGGTATGCATATCCTTGTATTGTGAAATTTAGTTAACTCAGTTTCTTTCTTCTGAATTTTTTTGTTTTTGATAAATGAGTGGCCATCGCGTTTGCCTACCTTAAATGGAAGTATTCTCTGCGGAGGTCTAGCAGAAAAAGTACATTTTGCTATTAATCATGTTAATGGGAAGTGTTATCTTTTTAATTTTTTTGCATTAAAAAATGGTCATGAATTAAAACACACTACAAATATGACCTTGGCTATAAAAATAGGTCATATTTTTAAGTTAAAGTCACACGCTATAATCAGATTTGTTAAATGCGTATCTTTTATATGTATTGGGAATACGGATTAGGCAACCCTACCCAGAGCATCTTATTTGTTGGAAAGAGTACGTTTTGAGCTTTGGGATCCTTCTGAAACTATCATGGCCTAATTCTCTTGTGAACTGTTCGAAGGTAGCCAACCATATTAAGTAGATCCTAGTTCTTCATTCCCCCCTCCTCTCGGCCAAAAAATGTTAGTCTTAGTTTAACGTCATTGTATTTCTAATGTCACTAAAACTAAAGACTCTTTCTTACTTTGTGTCAGCTATGTTTTTTTTTTGTCTGCGTTCTTTTCTGATTCGGCTGTGGAAGTAGTGGTAAAAAGCTAGTAACAATAGTATAGTGCCTTTTGTTGGGACTAAGGCTCAGAAAAAAAAAAAAACTTGTAAAAAAAATGTTACTAAAGCGCTTAATACTGTGAAGGTGATCTCATAGAAAATCACCTTATAAGAGCCACTTAGTTTTTAACTGACATAATTCAGCAAGTTTAGTAATTGAAGACCTTTCTGTAAACACTTTTCATTAAGAGTATCTTAATATAATAATACACCAAAGTTAGTTTCAATTTCTGAATGTCTACAATCAAATCCCTTTCCATACCGTTCTTGAAGATGAACTTGCTAATACGCGACTGTTGCTTAGCGCTAGTCTCTAGGTATCTGATGCTGGTTTCTGTAGATCACTTGACTGAGATGTGTGCTAGTTGTTCTTAGTTGTTTGGCTTTGTGATGGCGATCTAAATCTCATATGTGTCATCGTTTCTTTCCATTTAATCATATGAATTTAATATCAAGAAAAACAAGTTACTCTATTTAGGCCTTAGAATTTGAATTTTGTGACAGATAACTTCAATGATGTTATTTTGAAGCTGCCTGCAATATATTCGATTGACTGTACATTGAATGACTGCGGATGGATACTGAAATCAACAGGCCAAGTAAGTTTTCCCTCTAGAAAATATGCTCTAATTTATTGGGATGTTGTATGTGTTTATGCGCGCTTACTCATCTCTAGTCATTTCGAAGCATGTTTGAATAGTTCCTTGTGAATAAATAATACATACTATCGTTCCTCTAAAGGGTGGCTGTTCCAGTGAGTAAACCTTTGGCCCGTAGGAATGCAACAACGATCTGCTAGTTTACAGTAGATAAAAAGCACAATTAATGAGGCATTTTAATTTACTGCGGTGAACTCAAACAATATGTTCTTAATGTGTAATTTGTGATGGTTCGGGCGTCTGAATAACATATGTCTCTTATGTGTTTCTCAGAGAGAAGTCTATCCAACTCTGCTTCTATTTCCAGCAAAGAAGAAGACATCTATTCCTTTTAACGGGAATATGAATGTGGCAGATGTAATAAAATTTTTAGCTAATCATGGTGTTAGTTCTGAGCATCTTGCCAGGCAAAAAGGTAATTCCACGTCATGTTTCTAATTTTTTTTTTTTTCCGGCTTCTGTGTATCTGTTAATTTATGTCAGCTTCCCTTTTTTCGTTTATCTTCTTGTTTGTAAGTTTTAACTTTATAATTTCGAACTGCTATATTTCCCGAGTCCCGCCCTTTTATTGGATTATTCTTGCTTATGCTCATTATCTTTCTTCTTGGTGATGCTTTAGAATGAGGATTCCTATATTAGCTGGTTCCAAATCATTTTCAATTTTCAGACTTAAACTATGTGCCGGTCGACCACTATAAGTTATCCATTTAATTTCATATAACGATTCCTAACGATAATGATTACTTGCTCTTCTTGCACAGGAACCCTATGGACAGAAGGTGACATTCCCAAAGATGCATACTCAAAATCGTCACCACCTGAAGTAATTAACCATGTTAGACCGACTATTACTGATATAAAGTCACATAATCAGGCAATCCTCGAGCCTGACAAAAAAGAAGGTTCACACAATTTGGTTGCTGGTTCATTTCTTATCGCCAGTGAACGCCTGACTGGATTAAACCCATTCAGTCAAGCCAAGATTCTTTTAGTAAGTGCCAGCACTGACATGGGATTTCAAGGCCTGATAGTTAATAAGCCTATCAGCTGGAAACATGTGCTGGTGTCCGAAGATGCCGAATTGCTAAGAGAAGCTCCAGTCTCTTTTGGTGGTCCTGTCATACACGAAGGAAGGCCTCTTGTTTTGTTGACGAGAAATTCATCATATTTTCAGTACCCTCAAGTCATACCTGGTGTTTATTTTCTCGATCAATTGGCAACAATCAACATAATTGCGGAAATTAAAGCAGGAAACCAGTCTGCTAGTGATTACTGGTTCTTTTGGGGTTATTCAGGTTGGAACTGGGACCAACTTTATAATGAGATTAATGAAGGTGCTTGGGAACCGTACGAAGGAAGCATCGAAGATTTGCAATGGCCGGAAAACTTGTAATGTCTGAGTTCATTCTTGGGTTGGGAAGGGAAAATGAACGGATAGGAAGTAAGGGGCATAGTCCTATAATACATCCGATGCGTAATCCTTTCTTCCGACATAGCCACATAGGGTAGAAATGAGTTCAGAATGTTAGTTCATTCATGATTAGTTTTTGTATCTGTGTTACTGTGTACTAGATTACCATGGAGTTGTTTACTTTGTAAATTGTCCATTTGTCTGTGTTTTTTCTTCTTTGGGCCTCATTTCCCAACTCAATGAAGTTTTAATCCTGGAAAATTTACGGGTTCTCTAATTTTCTTGGGCCCTTGTTCATTTTGTTGTGGCGGTCATCTTAGTTATTGTTATTGGTTATTGCCGCTTCATAAACGGAATTATTTTTTGACATACAGATTTTACTCTTTCAGATACACTTTTCTTCACAATTTATGTACATAAAACCGTTTTATGGGTGATACCATACCACCAACTTAATGAATCCGTTTTTAAAATAATGTTTAAAAATAAAAGATTTATCAGTTTAGTTCGGTTTTAAAAATATTTATCAAAATGGTGGATTGT
>JAYMSF010000045.1:0-24144 GCA_036897335.1 Silene vulgaris | reverse complement strand
GGTCGTTATTTTCCGTCAGTTATTTCCGTCAGTATTCCGCGTAAACCTTGTAGTGATCTATGTGTCACGAACGACACATTTGCCGCCCCTTACCCGACTGTATGGCAAGAATGCAAGCAACAAGCGACGGATCACTCACTAGCACGTTTCTCGGGACTCGGGGTGTGTGTGTGTCGGGAATCCTAATCACGATTATCAACGATCCGACACACGAAAGCAATAAAAGAAGCAAAAGACAAACAATATCAAGCTTAAAGGTAAGAACACACATAAGTAATAAAAGTAAGCAAGAGACAAGCAATATCAAGCTTAAAAGTGAGAAGCGGTTTTCATTGACTAGCACTATTCATAGATGCAATTTTGATAGTACATGATTTGTAGCAGAAAACATCGAGTGGCAGAATAACGCTAGCTTTTCTAAAAGACTAAAAACGTAACTTAAACTAAAACCTAAGCTCCAAGATTCGACACTAAGAAATAGTCTTGAGGGTACTAATTAAAAATAAAATAAAAACAAAAAACAAAATACTAAGTGCATAATTGAAATCCAAAAGGGATTATACGGTTTTTAGCGGCTCGTTACACCAAAGAACAATATCGGATCGCTCGAGTAGGAGTCAAGACACAATTGTATCCAACTCTTTTGAGGTGGGTTGAAAGCCGGTGGCTTCAACTTACCTCACTCATTCGAAAGGATGAGATAGGTTGGTCCTATACAAGAGGATTAACCTAGTTTTCTTACCTTATCAAAAAAAAAAAAAAAAAAAAAAAAAAAAAAAAAAAAAAAGATGATATTATCAATTAATCATATGGTGGACGGCCAAGGGCCAACATCACAGTCGTCGGCAATCAATTTATCATATGTTGGGCTAAAGCTCCACCTTTTGTACTCAATTTTTTTGGGCTGTTTTTAGTCCTTATTGACCTTTTTTTGTTGGGCTGGTCCAATATCATAGCTCGAGCATAGCTCAATTAGGCCTTTTTTTTCCCTTTTTTTTAAAACATAATTTCACTGAGCCAAATTTATAAACCTTTACTTTCTGAACTGAATTTATAGGAATTGAATGATTTTTCAGGAGTTTAATTAAACTGAACTGAATTTATAGGAGCTTAAGTCATAAGAAAATGAGTACTATGAATTAAGCTGAACTTTTCTGAACTTAACTTAAGCCATGTTCTTTGTAGCTTAATTTCAACTCATTTCAATTCAACTCACCTCTTCACAAATTAACTCGTACTTCATTTTTATTCAGTTCATTTAAGCTCCTTTCAGCTTAAAGGAACATGACATATAAGAGCTAAACAAAATTTATAAGAATTTAACTTTTTTTGAAGTGAACTTAAAGATAATGACTTTAAATCCAAAAGAACAGGGCCTAACAACTATCTTATATAGAAGGTTAGCTCAATTACAACGGTAGGTAGCAAACAGGTCAACCAGGTCGAGTTTGGGTAGAGTTACTATTGGGTTTGTTATAATTCGAGTCCATCAGGTTGGGTGAGATCATTTCGAGTTGAAATCACTTTCGGGTCTAATATTATCAAGTTATTTAGGAATAATGGTCAATTTGTAACAATAATCATTTATTCGGGTCAATTTATAGTGAATCATACTCGGGCATCAGTTTAGATATCAGGTCGGGTTATTCGGGTCGGGCTCTTACACACAACACTTACAAGTGAATTAATTACATGATTTGTATCAATCTATTTTTGTCGGGGCATGTTGACTGTTTGTGGCCTCACATTCTTTAATTTCGTATGCCTTTTTGGTGTACGATTGTATTAGTATAGCAACAACCCACCTTGTAGTATTCGCATATTCGGATGCTCACATTCATGACGCGTCGATGGCTCGATGTGTTATAAGCCTGTGACGTCTCACGAATCACAACCGATTTAAACAATGATAAAAAAAGGGTAGGCATAAATTCACGGCTGCATATACTAAGCCGCGGGATTTGTTGTACCACTGACACTTTCACCCCTTTGACTTTTCAACAACATGGCAATCACAAGTGTTACGTGTCCTTGCTTCCTTCACCAATATTCAACACAACACATAGCAGTTAAAACTAGAGGTGGCAATCGGGTTAGTCGGGTCGGCTTTGGATCGGGTCAAGTCGGATTGGGTCATGTAGGGTTCGGGTCAGGTCAGTATACTCTTTCGGGTTGGGTCGGTCGATTTCGGGTCATTATCGGATCGGGTCATTATCAGTTGGGTCATTTCGGATCAAACAGTGTGTCGGGTTGGGTCGGCTCATAAAAAAATGTTGTCCGTCTTATTTCGGACGGAAAACCGCCCATATAAAGCAAGATGCGCTGAATACAAAAAAAAACCGATTTATGCCATGAGATTAAATTTTGCCCCAAAAATGCTCTGCTCGTAGAAAAATAGGTTAAGAGCAAGTACAGCTAAGAAAATGGCTACAGTGGGAATTGGTAAAGTGGATGCATGCTTTATTGTTTTTTAATTAAAGTGTAGAGCAGGGGTAAGTTGGTGACAGCACACACAATTCCCGTGTTTTAGTTGATGTTCCCCGTTTCTTTATGTGCTCCCTAAGAGCAAGTCTAATAGTAAGCTAGTTTCTACTAGCTTACATTTGCCACATCAAATTTTAAGCTACAAAATTGTTGAGCTAGTAATACATTTCAATGGTTTAGCTTAATTTTCCATTAGCTAGATTGGGCCCACATCTTAAGATACTAACTTTTTATTGGTTGTTTCATTATGGTGGGCCCATTTAAGCAATTCTAAACAACTAGCTTAATTGCTTAAACAAAGCTAATGTATGTTGTCAACTCCAATGGTTTGGCTACTAGCTTGCAATTTTTTAAAATAGCAAGCAAGTCCCTAAGCCAAACCATTGGACTTGCTCTAATATGTTCAAAAATTATAGAATTGGAGGTAATATACCAGATGTACCATTCACTTACTGCAAAATTAACGCAAATCTTCTTGGACATGCATGTCCCTTTTCTTCTCTTACTAATTCCTTTCGAAAACAAAATCCAAATTTTAAGCTACGCAAAAGCCATGTAAACTAGACATTTTTTTTCTTTCATCACATGTATGAATTTTGCAAGTAAGACTGCTTGTACTGATTGCGATTTAATAACTTTAATCTTGTTTCTTTAATTTATGTGGATATAATATAGGTTTTAGCTTATCGGTTAAGAATCTTAAGATTTAACTATCGTGACAATAGATTACAAGTTCAAATCCCCTTTCCGATTTGAACCTGTAATCTACTAAAAACAATTGAAAGAAATTTTAGTTTGATTTAATAATTTAATCTCGTTCCTTTAATTTTTGTGGACCGAATAGGTTTTAATTACCTAATGGTTAATGGTTAAGATTTAGATATAGTGACAAACTGACAAAATAGATTACAAATTCAAAACCCTTTTACCTCAATATTGTACCAACACTGTCTCTCATTTATCACCAAAAAATCATTATCTTATGTAAACCGTCTTACTCAAAACTAACCGTTTCAAAATAACACATCATATCTGCGTTATAAAATCCAACAAATGAGTAGGATCCAGCTCCATAAACAAATAGGATAATTTATCTATGAACTTCTAACTTCCTTCCTATCTTTGGCTTAGGATAGGATCATATTTATAGTAACCTCCCTTATCTCTCCTTTCTATCCAAACAAAACAAAAAGCCAAAATCAAATCAAAAATTTCCAAAATTAGAAACCAAAAATATAAAAAACAAAAACAAAAACAAAAATAAGTTTGTTATGAGCATTTGTACCAAAAGTAACAACACATTCTCTGACCTTTATTCAATGGAAGAACACATTTACTCTTCCATTCAAGCATTTCATCAAACACCTTGCGAGCTTAAAGAAGCCGATATCAACCTTGCCTCCTGCACGGAGAGCTTAGGATCCGAGAGTTCCGACGAAATGATCACGAGTTTCGATTTCGATTCCGAATTCAATAATTATAGTAATAATAGTAAGGAATCAAATCAATCATCGTATAATTCACCATTAATGTCGCGTTGTAATACGAGAAGAGAGAATAAAGGAGGATCGGAGAAGAGGAAGTTTCCGCCGCCATTGACGTCGTTGAGCGAGAACGGGCGGAGGAATTTTACGTTGAAATCCGTGAGGAAAGACGGAAGGTTAGAGATTTTTGAGACGATGATTGAACGGCCGGAGATATTATGTTCTTCTCGTTTGAATGGACGGCTTAGAATGCACTTTGTGCATACAGAATTATTCGAAGACGAAGACGATGTCGAAGATGAGGCGGCGGGGGAGGAAGAACAGAGGGATGAGTGGAAGGTGGTTACAGGGGCGGGGTTGCGGCGGTGTTATGATGTTCGTCAGCCGCGGGTTTGGGGTGAACAACATCGTTATGTGACTACTGTGTAACATCTGGTGTAACACGTCATCGAGATATTAATTGTTGTTTACGTCATCGAGATATTAATTATCGTTTTTGTTTAATTGGAAATTTGGAATATTGTACAGAATTTTTAATATATACGGAGATCGAATAAATACAATACGAAGTATAAGAAATGAGTCGAGAGCTATTATTAAGTTAAGTGTGTACGGTAACATGATACATGTATAGTATCGAGTGAATGTATTAGGAATTTCGCAGTGGAAACGGATTGTTCGTGTCTCCGGCAATGGAGACGGTGGATTTCACGGCGGAAACGTCAAACGCGTAAGTGCATGATCAGTTTTGGCGGGAGGAAGGATAAATAGAAGTCGTTATTAGTTGACCAACTTTATTGGCGGGAAATGATTGGCTGTAAGTCGGTAATGATCGAGTTAATAGCTGGCAACGCTATAGGAAATTAAGAACCGTGGCGAAATGGGTTGTGTAATACTCCCCCGTTACAGTTTACGGAGTACAATTAGAGCTGATAAGTCTGAGCCGACCTGATAGAACCCAAAAATATTTTGACCCGAACCCGACCCGACATTGACCCAACCCGATATCGACCCGATTAAAACGGTGATCTGACAAATATTAAGTTTAATATTGAGCAATTTGAAAGCGATTTATTGTTTAATTTGATACCTTTCACTTAATAACGAAGAAATTAACTAAATAGTGGTCAAAATAATAATTTTTATGGCCAAAAATTCAAATAACGCGATAAAATCGCTAGACCCGATAGTGACCCGACACATCATCTGACCCGAAATGACCCGAAACCGACCCGACAGACACAATTGCCACCTCTAAGTACAATATTCAACCATCAATAATAAGTCCAAGTGACCCAAGTAGCCCTAGTTACAAGGCAAGAGTTGATTAAATACGCGGCGTCGTGATTCGCGAATGATGCTTTCAGCAATTTGTCAACTCGTTGTTTTTAGTCAATAAACTTGTCTTTTAAAACAATGGGAATTGAAATTTAAAGGCATATCATACGCACTAACGCACCCTTATTGTTAACTTCACGGTTCACAGTTTACAGGTGTAGAATATCATACGCACCCTTTTTGTTGTTTCTATTGACATGGGCAAGAGTCAACAGTCAACACGTAGAGAATCCCATGGCTTAAGCTTAATTTATGCCACATAATTAGGTACAACTGTACAAGTAAATAATTGCATAAGACCGTGTTAGACAATAAGACTGACTTGTTACGAGAAACAATTAGTACAACAAAAGTGAACTCATTGTATACGAGCAAGTCTCGTGTGAGACTATCTCATTATATAAAGATGAGGTTATAAACTTTGTCAATTCTCAACAATTGTAAGCATATATAGGACACTTTTATTTTTGGTACCACGGATGCACCACAATTGTCATAATAGCTACGTTCTATGCATACAACGGTCTTATACAAGACTAACTGAATATTACAAATACTAGCGGGAGTAATATGGCTAAAAAAAAGGACTCATTGACAAAATGTTGAGTCAAACGTTGACGGGGAGGTGACCCATCTTTATCTAACTACTCCTATTTCTTACTCATATTTTCTCTCTGTTACTCCCATAATGTACGAGTATTTGCTGGATCTTCAAAATGTTGTGCCGCACCTAAGGTGAGCCAAAGTGAAGTGTCGAAGTAACAAAGACATGTATTCTCGCAAATAACAAATGGAGTTTTAAACATGATATTATGATGTAAGAAGTAAATTTTTAGGTTGTCAGTCAGGTTTTGTGTACTCAAGCAGCATGTGTGGCGATCTGTAGATTTTAACCAGCGTCCAGTAAAGGACTTCTTCAACTTCAAGCTCTCCCTCAGCTCTGGCAGTGTAGATGTTCTCGCATATTGCCAACAACCTGCATTAAAACGAATGGAAGAATTTCGATCAGCATCTTCTTTTTTTTTTCTTTTTCCTGCAACATTAACATAGTTGCTTGAAGTATTCAAATGATAGCTGGTTTGAAGCAAATATAATGGCGAACTGGATTAAACTAGTTGCTTGTCATGTAAATACAGCTGAACTATTGCTGAGTTCATAAATATTACGAGTGGATGGAAGTCTTGAACCATGAGTTTCAGTATGGAAGAGAACAGATAACAAATTACTAAACCCAGATCCGTTTATATGCTTAACAACAAACGTTACCTGTCACAAGAAGGGAGATTTTCGAAGGGTATCCTCATTCTTAAGTCAGCACATTGAAGTCTGATAAACCGTCCAACTGCTAGAACAAAGGTAATGTAAAGACCCCATATGCTTGAATGGCTGAGTGTTTCACCAAGAATTCCTTCTGCAGAAGCACATTGTCAGATCACTCAGATGCAGTTGGGCGAAACCAGGTCCCCCGACGATGGGAGGGGGAAGGGATTCTGTAACTATCATGCCATTCATTCATCATTATTATTATCATCACTCTAATGCATATAAAGAGGCTCTTGCACAAAGCGGGGTAAGGGGGTTTGGACATAAAAAGTCTTTCCTTATGTTTACTCAAACTCAGTTAGAAGTATCCAACAGAGCTGCATGTCTGATTTCGGCAATGTTATAGAAAAATTCCACATGTTTTTGGCTTCAAATGACAGGTCCAAGTCTCACACCCCAGCTGAGGCATGAGTACGCGAGTTAATATAAAGAGTCAGACCAACATAGCCTTCTCCCGAAGTAACAGGAAGGTTGTTTCCACGAGACCTACAACCGAAAACAGGGCGACCATCTTCTATGTTATGATAAAAAAAGGAAAGAGGGTTTTAACAAGCCATTTTAAATTTAGTATTAGTACTTCCTCCATTTCATTTCATATTATATTGCGTTTTTGTTTTACTAGGTAATTACGCTTCTGGATTTCAAATTTGTTAAAGAAACTTGAAGAAAATTATGATTCATCGCGAAAAAAACTACCATAAAATTATACATTTCAATATTTCATAATGTATATCAAATATTTCGTGAGAGATTGAAAAGATAAGTGAGTGTCTTGAATTGTGAAAGAACAACATATATAGCACGACAGAGGGAGTACATTATACCCTAAAGTGAAAAGAATATTTCTAAGTACATCTTTGACATCTCAAGCCACTAAAAAGAATCTTCATGACTTACGTGGAGTTTCCTCAGAAACAATTACAGCAACAGGTCCAGCTGGTCCACAGTGATCACTCACACCTAGAGGATCGAGGTCATCAAAAGACCACCATCCTGGATTGGCTCTATGGAGGGTGAGATTTGCGCTGACAAACTCCACCTGTACGTATTAAGCTAATATGATTGATCATTAGATGGAAAAAAGGAACCAAGATAAAGAAAAACTGAGTTCATAGACATACCGCCTCTTCAAGAAGTCGCACATCTCCGGACCCAGTGACGCGAAAGTATCTAGGATAGATGTCGTAAATTGCAAAACTGTCGGTATTACCCAGTAAAACATCTGTGACTTGTTCTACTCTAGGAGAATCATGATCTTGAACAATCAATTCATATCTGACAACCTCCTTGCCTTTTGGTCGAGCCCTTGTAAACTTCCAAGAAAATAGGATGTCCATACTCCAGCCAAGAGACTTGATGAACCTAGATTGGACTATAGGTGGGACAAGCCACATAGAACTTGCATCAGCTTGGCAGCAAATCACCTGAACATCATTCTCGTCATATGCTTTCAAATAACCACGAGGGTCGAGATTAGCTCGTATATTAAGGTCCTCCCCTGAGAGCATTTTGCATAAGGTGGTCTCATATAGAGTAAGCCTTCCACTGCCAGTTTTTATATCTACTCGGACACCGGCGTCTTTGATAGGATTTGCAATGTTAGTTGGGTTTCCACTGCTGTACATCTGTTGACAGAAAATATTTAGGGGAAAAAATTATAAAATTTCCTTTTTTAGGCTGTACAGAATATAAGAAGAGAAAGAAGCAGAGAATAGAAACTAGGAAGAGCAGGGGATAATTGGCATTTCATACAATGGAAAATTAGTTACTTAAAAGGAGGACTTTGATTTTCCCTGCCATTATCCCTCGTACAAATCAGAGTCATCAGACACAGGAAAACAAAATTGAAATCTGTTTCTAGGAAAATGTTCATCCCCGAATCAATCAAGGCCCCTCCTAATATGAGGTGAGGCACATACAAAATTCCAATAGATAGAGTTATTTAACCTATCATTCTCTAGAAGCTAAGAAAACTATTCATCTTTGTTAAATTTATCAGAAAACTTCAGAGGCTATTTTAAACAATAGTACAGTTTGCTGGCCTGCTCTCTTTTCCTGATATTTCCATGGACGATACCATATCCTCTATTGATTTTCATATTATATGATCACGGAGAAAGTCAAGAGTACGCTACTGATTTAATAGATGAAAATATGTTAGGCTGAGCACTTACCAGCATAGGAGCCCATATAACACCAATCAGCACAAGGAACAGGCAAATACCATTGCAAAATTTCGTTGTTTTGGTTTGTTTCTGTCCTTGCTTGTGGCTTGCTCTATTCAAATCCGCATCACATTTGGCAAGAAACAAGCTTGCGTGAATATCTTCTAACTGAAAACACGAGTTGTATTATATTCATAATTTCATACTTTAATTTTTGGTCAAATGAACAATAATAAGGAGAACAGCAAGATAACAGCAATAAATTTGTTTGTGTTCAAGTATGAGCATGTGTAAAATATGTCCAAATTTCCCATGATGCCTACGCTCCTAATTTGACTACTTTCCTAGAAATACTTTATTTGTGTTTTGTTTTGAACCCTCTAGTGCCCGAATACAATTCCATTGTCTGAGCTAAAAGAAGATGCTATATCAAAATAGAAGTTCAAAACCGAACAATAATTTTGTTAGGAAAATATGTCTACCTTCAACCAGTCATACATCGTCAAGGATGTAGTAGTGCAAGACCAGTCAAGAACACACCGTAGCTCATGGAGGAACGGCAGAGCACGGTAGACCCTGAAGGCAAGGTAGTTAATTCTGGAAACATTGCTTGTCAAAAACTGCTGGTATAAGGTGCCTTTATTAGGAATACCAAATCGAATTTGAACAGCCTGAAGTGCTAAGGAAATTGTCTTCATTAGGTATATACAGCGCAATCCAAATCTTCCTGAATGATGTGGAGAAGTCTCTGTGGACCAAGCATACTTGGTCACAGCAAAAGTAAAAAGAACTAGGTTGAAGATATACAAGATAACTTTCCCAGTGGGATATATGCGAAGGTATGTAACACGATCGAGAACAATTAAGAAAAATATTATCTGTAAGGTGGATAAAAATTGTCAGCGAGCAGAAAAAGACTACTAAATTAAGGAAAAAAAATCGGAAGTGCAGGTATACTGAAAGAGGCAAGTGCACAACTCTGCATTCTTTATTCACCACTAAGTTTTTATTTTACCTCCTTTTGCCTCGTCAGGTGGATTTCGGACGTCATTGCCTGAAATTGTCTAGCTTTCTTGAGCGTCACGTAAATTTTCTGACAATATAAGACAATGTGTTCTATCCAAATGAGAAAATTTACGTGCCGCTAAAGAGAGCTAACAATTTCAGGCAATGACATCCGAAATCCACCTGACCATCTGCTCAGATTGGTAATGCAGCTCTCAAGGACTACCAATCTACCATCAGATCAAGGGTACCACAATAAAAGATATTCCAGAAGAGGAACTTAGCAACTTACCATCAAGATGAAAACAAACTCCTTTGGGAATTGGTCTTCAAGCTGATAAACTTCAAGAAACTCAATCTTGTTTTTTATGATAGATTGGTAGAAGATGGCAACTAAGAAGAAAACAACCAGGTCAGCACAAAACACGTAAGCGTATAGATCAATTTCCTTCTTTCCTCCCCAGACGATAGAAAGTACGTGATAAGGAAATCCAATCTCTTCAAATAACCCTTCACGTTGACCTTCGAGCAACTCCTTAGCCACATCTTTTGCTGGTCGTAGAGAGTGGTGCCATTCCACTGGGATACCATCTACCGAGGAAGCATATAGCACCTCTAGAACAGCAAGAGCTATATTCGGGTTTTCTGGACTTTGCTCAATGCTCTGAACACGAATCCTGCTAACAGAATAACTATTCGAGCAGTCTCTGGATCTCCGATCATGAACAATTTTGAGCAATCGGTTGATTCTGGACCCTATTTTTTCTGGTTGAATCCCATCCTCTGGCCACACCTTGACCCTCATAGACAGTTGTACAAAGTAAGGAGGTGTTTCTGCATTCTCTATTAACGATCTCCAATACCTGTATAGAGTACTGAGTATCAACTTTGTCACCTTAATTAAGGAGAGTAATAGCCTCTCAACTTTCTCCAACCAATTTGAACTCTTATGAGCTTCACCCGTGTCAGAATCTTTCTTTTTAAAAGAGCCTAATTCCTTAATAACAGCCCATTCACAATCTCTTGCGGTTATAGAAGACTGTAATAGTGTGAATAAATAAACCAGAAAAAGAGGCCAATTGCTGATTACGAGAGATGACGTCACTTTATGCCCAGGAAACCCTATCTCCTGCAGAAAGCTAAGTTCAATGGTGAAACCACAATGCTGAATGTTGATCTGGTATAGATACTGTAGTAATATGCAGAGTTCAGCATACATTAGTGTTACTATCCAGAACACATTGCTTGGTCCGGCATGAACACACAGTGCATACAAGAAAAGTCCAGCAAGATAAAACATTGATTGCAGACTGAAGTTCCAGAGAAATATCAAGACAAAGCAACAATAACAAACTACGTCATTATGTGACCGCATCTGGGCCCACATGTATCGCAAGAGCATGCTTATATAAGCATGCAAAGCTTCTGCTGTTCCACAATCAGAACTAATAGAAAAAGTACTCGTGCTTTGAGACTGTAACCCATAATATTCCACATTCTCAAGAGACTGCTCTTCTGAAATCAGCTCCTCGACATCAATGTTTAGAAGATTTACAAGATTGTTAACGGCAAAATTACCAAGAGACTGTACATGAGAAACCCCATCACCAAATAGCTGCAGAGCAGACTTCAAAGGGCTTTCCCTATCTTGAAGTTTCTCCATTTCTTTTTTGTCCAAGTTGTCAAAACTCACTAAATTGACCTCTTTATGTTCCCTATTATCCCGAACAGAGACTTTCAAATCATTCTTCTCCGCTGCAGGTTCAGCGATTTCAAAATTTAATGAGTCCAAAGTCCTGCAAGGGTTCTCTTCGTTATAGCTATTTCCATTGCATGAATTCATTGATGCCATTCTCCTGTGTCCACTTTTTGATGAGGTGTTCCCACAGCCTTTAGAGCTGGTGGTTCTTTGCAACTCTGTCTGCAAGTTAAGCATCTCTGCCTTCATTTTCTCAACCTGCAAATTACGTTGATTTTTCAGCTCGTCAACCCTCCTAATGTGAAGAAGCTGTTGAGTCTTCCAAGCCGCTTTCTTCTCCTGCTCGCGTAGTGCAGCTTGAATTTGTTCCGCTTTAAGATACATTGATACATAATCAAATTCATTGGATTCAAACATATATGACTGTAAAGATACCAATGCAAAGATTATGATCTCAACAAGGGCTGATCTTGATGTTATCTTGAATCCATAATCGTACTTATAAAAACCAATGATCTCATAAATATAATTTGATGTGTCACATTTTCCTTCATTTGCATCCCCAACAAACGGAGACTGGTAAGCCAGGGAGAGAACAATTAGGGCAAAGTTGTATACACGCAACCAATTAAAAATTTGGTTCTTCTTCTTCAAGATCTCAAGCCTCATACGAAAAAATACAAGTGCGAAGCCAAGATATCCCAAGTGAAGAATGTCAAACTCAAGGGTACCAGTAACCAAAACTAAAGCAAGAACAAAATCCAGCAAATGGCAGTAACTTTCAAGCCTCAAGAAGTCAAGTGATGTCCACATGCATTTTGTTTCAAAAGAGAGATCACTCAGTACACATGTAACATTTCTGAAGGACTCTATCTGCTGATACAAATGTGTATTTGACAGATTGGAAAGTTGATCCGCACGTAATTTGAAACAAGAGATCATGAAAACAGCCCAATAACTAACAAGCATCCGGTGATCATCAACTATTATACCTGAAGATAGATCAAACACAAAGCCAAGTAAGACTTCTGCAATATCACTTCACGAAGGACATAAATCTAGAAAGACCTCTCGAAAAAGGTCCTTAACATGTGCGAAGATGCAAGTTAGAGCGCTTTTTTGGGATTATCCTATGGGATGAAAAGGGACCGAGGTTCTGTTGACCAAACATATACATTGATTTCTTACACTTAGACAAAAAGGAATCATTTTTAGTTAATTGCATCTCCACATAAAATCATTCTGACCTCCCACATGCATTCCATTTCGACCATGGAGGGGATACGTCCCAAACCTAAAAAAAAGGAACATGAATCCTCCTTTGGAAGAAAGTCTTGTCACTCCAAACCATAGGGATAAGCTCCATATCTTCGACCTCCCTACACTTCACTAAGAACTAAGGCAAAGTACATATGGGGTGGTAGGTAGTGGTGTTACATACTAGCCAAGGAGCAGATGTCAGCTATAGCTTAGCTGGTATAATAATCGATTGGTACTCGTGACCCTGGTTCAAAAACCCCATAAAAATTGCACTAGCAACTCCTTTTACACCAAAAAGAAAACACTCCAAAACATGATTAACCAAGGATAATCCAGTAGATTGCTGACAAGTGACAATACACTAGATTGCTAACAATACACTAGATTGGTGAATATAATAGCAGTTCGATATAAGTCCATCACTTTCAGAACAAAAACCAATAATCAATTAACTAATTAAACAGAAAAGGTAGATGAACAAAATAAACATACCTAGCCAACATTTTAGGCAGTAGTCAAAGAAGACATCCGACTTTTTCCAACAGTCATGGCAGGACAAGTCTACATACCATGTGTCTACTTTCGTTGGAGATGTTAGATACTTGCAAGCTGCCAAGTACTCGAGGATGAGAACTGAGCCAAATGCAAAGACAAAAATAGGCCATGATTTTTGTATGACATGTCTCTTCAGAAGAATACACGCAGCTAAGGCTGCTATGTAAAGCAAAGAAATTGAATTCAAAATAGCAAAGCTGCAAAGGAGTAATATGATCATGTTTAATTCAAGGCCAAACAAATTAAACATATTTTCTATCCAGAACTTCGCGTACACCTTCAGCAAAGTCTTCTGCATTTGCAGCCTCTCCTTCCTCAAAGATATAATGTGTTTCTTATTCCACTTTCCACTACCTTCTGAAATGCCAGAGAATTTCTCGTTAGGCCTATCGGCATCCTTAAAGCTTCTTGTTTCTCCAGAATGCTGAGTATTTGCGTCTAGGGATACACGGGAATTGAAAGACAGAAACACTTTCTCATTTTCTTTTTGTGTCTGTAAAAGAGGCTCGCTAGTTATAGGTAGTTTAGTTACAGTTTCAGAGGAAAATACTGAAGTAGAAGTTTCATAAGCAGGACCAAACAAAGTGAAGACTTCTTCCCATTTCCCTTCTTTTCCAAGTGTGCCAGGTAAATTTTCCACCCAGCGAAACACCACATACTGAAGCATGCAAGAAATTATGACAAAAATCTTTCCTCGCAAACCAAATTCCAGGCTCCAAAAATCTGGCTTAAATAAATGTAAACCAACCAACTGGGACAGGCGATAGTGTTTTTGACCAGGGAACATTCCGGCTTGGCCACCCCACATTTGGAAAAGATATTCAACCATCAGAAGAATTCCCGAGTAAACTGAAAAGAATTTTGACGGGACCCGACACGATTTCTGTAAAGTTGAACTGATAACCAAACCAAGAAGATAAATCAAACCAAATATGCTTACAGGAGACAAAGATGCATAGAATAAGGCAATGAGCAATATTTTCTCATTGTGCAAGACTAGAAGGCGCCTCATGAAAGAACATGTGTTGTAGTCTGGTTTATCGTAATCATCTGAGGAAAAAGATTTGCTTTGTCTTCTTTCATAACTATGTAGTTGCATGACAATCAGCACAGCCAAGGAATCCCAAACATTTTCAAAAGCTGAAGCTTGTGGGTTAAACCCAAATGCGGAATATAGATCCACCAAGCTCGATAGCGAAGACTGGAAACTTAAGGAGACACTTAAGCCATAAGTTAAAAGGAATACAATAACTGAATATAATTTCAGAGGAAACCAAAGGCGACTTCTTGTTCTTCCTATGATTTGCCTTCCAGTTACCCAAAAGAGAAGGAAAAAGAGATATCCAAATGATACATAGTTGGGGGGCACAAGGTATACTGTTAGGAGTATGGTAAGAAATGCAATGTAAGTGCCAAATGAATGGTATATTGACAGAAAGTGCTGCCCGATAGCACCAAGATAAGACGCAATCCTCCTATCTGAAAGCAAGGGGAATATGTCAAGCTTGTAGTCAAGGCAAAAAGCAAATACATTGTCAATATCTTCTACTTTACTAAAATTGGTGCCTTTGTTGATGATCACACCTTTAAAAAATACCAAGAAACTATGGAGCTTTCGTAACTCTTGATTATTATCTTAAGGTTATTCTCCAAACTGAAATTAAGCATTGAAAAAAGAGAAGCCCGGGGCACAATGGCGTCCCCGCAAGGCGAGGGTCCGGTAAGTATTGAAAAAGATTATGCCTGGAAAATTAAAGCAAAAGCAAACAACATCATTAGAGGGTATACCATGGGAAGAACAGTGTCTAGGATTCTCCTTTGACTTAGAAATATAAACCGACAAAAGAACAGATTTGTTCAAGCCAGCTTTTAAAATGCTGAACCCAAAAGGAAGGCAAGGAGCATGCTGTAAAATTGCTGAGAACGCGAAAAGGAGTTCAAATCCATGATTATGGATCACACAAAAGCAAGCAAGTAACACTATCTTCAAGAAATCTCCAGTGCTATCATACTCAAGAAGACCTACAAAGCACAACAGCTAAAGAATTACTCCATCCATCCCATTTAACTGTCCACATTTGACTTCGGTAGTTTACCGGTATCAACTTTGGTAAATAATTTATGGAATGTATAATAACTACAACCTTTTAAATATTATACAATGAAAATATACTTTTGATAAATCAACATGACAAATTTAACATTCTATCCACATATATCTAGAGAAATTAAATGGTCAAAATTGACCTTGGTTGACCACCGAAGTTAAACGGGGACAATATAAATGGGATGGAGGGAGCATTATCAGCCATTATGGCTCAGGAGGAAAATTTGCCAACCACAATAGGACAATTATCACTGTTTTGAAAGAATTGGGGTATGAAACCTTACCTACTTGTGAAAGCATTTTTAACGGCCATGATCCTTGTGATTTCAGCAATTCAGCAAAAAGATTGAGCTGAAGAATGTACAACAAAGCAAAATGCGCCTCGCACAAAAGAATCAGTGCTTGCCGCATTCTCCAATCGATTTTGGGCCTCAGGAGATACAGCATGAAGAATATAACTAAAATGGGAAATTTAAACTAATAACAATAGGTTTTAAACGATGAACACTGTCGACGACGAATAAAAAAGAAAAATAAGAGAATGAAAAGCAACATACTGTATAAAGCATGGATGAAACCAGGTTTGACAGCTATCATTAGGATGATGGTCATCACTATAGCACGAGAACATTTGCTAAAAAGCCACACAATTGTCGCAACGATTAACACTTTGGTCTCCTCTTTCTCTGAAAAAGTCAGATTCATCAGTTTGATTGGACATGGCAGATCATGAAAAAAGGTGAAAATAAATACAAAACTCATACAAGGCGGTAAGCCCAGTCCGTTATCTCTTTAAATGAGGTTTACCATAAGGATATGCTATGTTCTTACATGTTAGACCGTTTTGTAAAAGACTCACTGAAAAGTAAATATACTGTGATAAGAAGAGAGCATGGAGGGCATCAAAATTGTAAATATAAATATGGTGTTTGCAGCCTCAGAAGGTGCCAACGTCAGGCATAAATTCTGTAGTTTAAGCCAATTTGAAATTTTTGTTCCAGCAAGAGTTCATTGTGTAAGGGCAAGATATATTGTAACAACCAGTTAAGTTTTACTTTGACAAGTTTCTCAAGTAACCAAAAACAATTCAGATTTGTTCTTTTTAAATATCTCAAATGATGAAAAGAAACTCAAAGAAGACCAAATATGGTTGCTTATTTTGTATATGCTTAATTCTGATTTCTGAACCGCATTGTGACACTTAGTAGCACGTACATATAGTACAAGCCAATCATGGTATTAAATCTCAAAATGAGACTTGATCTCAGAAGACGTTGCGGTTTCATCTTGGTTGTTGGGTTATAAATGCAGCTGACAGGCTTGATACCACTCAAAATGGGCTCTTGGGAAATTGCTTCTAAAATAAATATAAACCTTTGAAAAGGCGCGATATTGTAATACATTATACTCCGTACAAGTTTAATGAATTTCTAATAATTTGAGCTTAACCCTCCATTAGACCACAACTTTATAAAACATAGTTCACATAATCACATAGTACTTGCTTAGATATAGTGCCACATTGCCATTAGTGAAAATAAAACAGCTAGCTCAGAACATTTCGATTCCAACTCACCTTCCACAGCAGAGTCAATGGATAAAGATTGCTCAGCCCCATCGGGTAAGAAAAAGAAAACAGAGCTATGCACTTGATTTCCCACAGCTATCAGGACACCAAGGCAGAACTGAGCAAAGAGATAGGCACCCGGAAAGGAATAACGCCACAAGCCGATAGTCTCCCAAATCTCTCTGTCCTGTCAAAATTTAAGGTTTAAGCCCAAAGGTGCTATGGGGGTGCAATATGTAAGGCCCAAAATTATTACCTTCTGCATTTCTTTATTACAATACACATTGAAGACATAAGTGCAAGTAGCCCAAGAAAGAATGAAGATGAGAAGCAGGCTGTTCAACCGGTGGAAGTGGAACAAGGAAGGGACCACAGATAAGATGTAACCAACATATACGATCAAGCCAAAGGAAAAGAGGCTAGCAAACTGGAAACTCCAATACGCTAGCGCAAAAAGTGTGATCTGTCAAAATAAACAAGGTGAGATGCAAAATCATACCTAGACATACAACCAACAATAATCCCACCAAAATACACATCAACATTACCCCAGAGCAGGAGAGGCTCCCACCAATGGTGGGGTATAGGGGTCCGGAACTTCGGAAGTATGCAGCCTTGCCCATGTGTGTTAACACAAAGAAGTGCGACATTTTAATGGGTCATTTTGCTTTATTCCATCATAATCCAAATTCCAAAACCAAAGAATGGCAAGTATATGGCTCAATTGAATATAGAAACACACATAAACCTAATATAGGGTATGAGGATGTTTACTACTAAGAGGAACATTATCTTCCATCAAACTCCAGAAAGGAAAAAAAAAAAAAAAGGTGTGCCTTACATCAGCATAGTGAGGAATTAAACGCGCCGAAAATGAACTTGGTACACTGAAAGGCTTTCTCACGAAATTTTACAGTTCTAATATAGTAGTTAATTGGTATTTGTTTTCCCACAGTTAACGTACAAGATATCACATTCCTTTAGCAAGTAAAATTTATTCCACCCCTCCCTCTTTCCTCCACCTAGGCCCCAACCCTCTTTATCAGTGATTACATAATACATATCGCATACCTAACAACGTTGACACAATCACCTCCCAGGCATTATTTATACGTTAGTTGCAATTTCCCCAGGCATTCCCTTCTACTCAGTAGCATCATAGTAAATGTCAGCTGAAAAATATTATGTTAACATTGGTGAAAAATCATTCCTTTCAATTAGATTTTTTGTCAGTCAGAAAGAACATAACTTAGACATCTGAAAAGATACACCATTTCACTTATAATCCTATAGTGAGTTACAACCTTGTGTCACTAGCATGCATCTAATCACTAGTAGGTTGGCCTGGAAGAAAAAAAGACAGCAAAGGAAGGGGGGAAAAGGCACATACATTAGTGGCAGGCATACCGGAAATCCATACGTGAAGAAGTTGATCGTGAATGTCTGGAAAACAGCTCCAGTGGACAGAAGATTGCCATACCTTAACCCGGATCTATAACAAGTAAAAAGATGAATGATAATGATTAATGAGTATAAACAGCCATATTTCTCAACCACAGAACATTCTTAGACATAGGCAACATGCTGAGGATGTTGATGTACCTTTTTTCCCCTCTCAGAAGAGTAAGGCCGTAAGGGCAAAAAATTTGGCAACAATAACATTTAAGTAGTTTGATACTAAACAAATATTACAGCGGTAGCCCCATTAAATACCTCGATTGGCGAATAGGCAAAGAATTGCTGGATGGCAGAAGAGGCTCGGTCAAACCGCTGTCGTTTGAAGATATAATGCTACCTGCTTCAGCAAGATCACATCTAATACTTGCAAGCTGGATAAAAGTACAACAACAATGAGCTCCAATTGTTATTAAACTTCACAAGTCAGCATAGAAGTTAATCCAACAAAAAAGGGCACGACATTCTTCAAATACAGCAATATGCTTACCATTATATAGAAAAGCAGAAGAAACAAGCCATAACAAATTTCTGACCAATTTGACACTGAAGAGATTTTATATAGCCCTATGAACCCAGCAAACCCTTTGAATACATCAGGAAACTCAACTGGAAGTTGGTAGATATACAACAACATTATGTTTGAGACAGCGTAAGGTAAGAATTTATTCCACCACCTTCAATGAAGAAGACTAATTGTCAGTTAACATGTATGTATATAAGCCAGAATCTAAGTCCCGAATCAACAAGAAAGCTTACCGAAAAAGACCTAGACAGTTACTATTCAGAGACCAGTCAACTAGCCCAACACAACTACCAATGAAATATGGTAAGGAAATCCAACAAGGATGACTAATGCCCACGCCGAGCTGTATAATTGGCAGGAGCAACCAAGATGCTTCCCGCAGTTTAGAATCTGTTGAAGTATTAATGGAAAAGCTAGATATCATGAGAAAATATTCAGAAGGTAGAAGTCCATGCCACAACCTATTTGTTGCAAATTGAGAAGTAGATTTTAACACCTCATGGTTAATATTTACAAACATATGATTGTGACATGAAGTAGAATATATATTAACTAAGACAAATAGACAACCCACAGTAAATATTCTTTATTACTTTTACAGTAGCGAGGAAACAAGCTAATGAATACCTTTTGGAAACAAAGTACCTAATTAAAGGGTCTAAGGTTAACTTACTATCGAGTCCTCTGCAGCAACCCATAGAAACAAGGGAGATTAGTCACTAGTCAAGTGAGAGTTTTATACTAAAACCAATGGGTGAATGGTGATAGGAGTAGTAGCAGGCTAACATATAAACTAGTCTCTCCCTTCTACTTCTACATATAGATGACAGTGCTCTGTACAGACATGGGAAAACCTCAACATTTACACATGTACAAAAAAGTAAACAGCAAAATCCTCCCTCCCCCTTTTCAAACATTCTCCTGAAATGATTATAACCCATGTGAGAGGCCTGTTATATCAGTAAAGTGAAATTACTGGCGCACTCTAACAGAACTTCACACCGATGTTCTGCTCAAAGAATATACAGTTAAACAATAGTTTGACTTCATGTACGTTATGTATAATTAATCTCAGCAACAACAAATAATGTTCACCCGTAAACTATGCTAGATGCTGTCTTCAGAATTATTGAAAAAGATGGAGAAGCTGGAAGAACATTCAAGAATGTCACAAACCTAATTGTTCCAATGAAGAAGATAAAGTCCTCAAGAAATATGCCCTTCCTTCCAAGTTAGCTCCATTTCCATAAATATCAAACGCAGTAATCAGAGCCACAATTACATGTAGCGTAATAAATACTATAGCAGAAAGGGCTGTGGTCTGAACTCTGTAACAAGGGAAGAGGGGAGTCAGAGTTACTTTATACTCTCAAAAGCTTTCCTTGACTTGACTAATGCTTCCGAAAATGAAGAGATAAAAGTAACTGAGACATGAAGTTACCTTATAAGACCCATTAGCTCTGCCCATTGAGCATCCTCAATAGTCCAATGATCTCCTTGAATTGCTAGATTTATATGAAATACGGCATAGGATAGTAAGACCAATAGAGAAAATATAAGAAGCAACCTAGATAATCCTCGGTTCCTTGATCGTATATCTGATTAAAGACAAGAGTTAACTTCAAACACTCACACATGTAACAAACGATAAATTTGGTCTTTGTTGGAAAATCAAATACAGTCAGCTGAGATGCACATCATGTTTGACAAAAATAACGATATAGAATATACAAATTCCTAAGCACAAAAGAAGAAGGGTATCCATGCCTCAGAATAATCAAAGAATAAGTCTCCCTCTCCCTAGAGTTTCATGTAATAATGACTGCATCAATTACCACTTTACTCAACATTCAAAAAAATGATATGTACATGGCAAGGAATACTGACTACTGAGCATATAATCAAAATATTCAAAGGTTTGGTGCTTACTTGTTTTAGAGTGCTGCTTTTGTAACTAGAGTTCTTTACAAAAATATTTAGAGTAAGCACCAAACCGAATTGAGTTAATGGTTCAAAACATTCAAAGGTGCAAAATCTTCCATCATAAGCATCCAACTAGGTTACTCCTTTCACCCACTCTTAATTAAGCTTCGACAATGCAAGAAGCTTGTCACATTCCCTTCTTAAAACTAGAGAGGAACACCGTCCGCGGGTGCAGCAATACATTGTAACTGAAAAATATTTAGAAGGAATGGAAATGACAAGAGGGGGGCAGTGTAAGAGCATGTTCAGAACTTACCAATTTCAGAAGCAACATACTGAACAAAGAGGAACGCTATTAGATTCACCAAAGATATTAAGCTCCAGCTATGTAAAGCAGCTGCATAAAGAAGATCAAAAGATCAAAGCTAATAAAGTGCAGGAAATCAAGTGGGAGGAATACCTGAGAAACTCGACAAAAGAAACCAGGGAACATATCATCTTTATATGCAGTATGATTTTTCAATTAGAGCTTGAACTATGCAGACTCACGGTTTTCTTTTATATAAATATATATTTCCTCCGATCCAACCCACTCCACCCCCTATTTCAAAATCCCCCTCGCATAAATCTGGGTAAATAGGATTAGATAGCAAGAATAGAAGAAGTATATATTTTTAATTTCTGAACACACTTTGTACTAGGTGTAGACATTATTAAAATACTGCAATACTGATGCATTAAATTCCAAGTATATTTTCTAGCAATCAAGCTAACTCCAACAGTAATTTATCCAAACCAGTGATATAAGGGCCAGATTGAGCAAGATCAGTAACAAAAACTATCAGAATAGATCTTGCAACAAAATAAAATCTTACAAGCTCACTTGCATGAGACTCAAGATTTTCCACCCATTTTGAAAAGCATGATGCACAACAGTAAACAATTTGCCCTGATATTATTTCCAAAAGTCATCGTAGAATATAAAGTACACTTTCATTCCCATTCAATTTCCCTATTCTGGTAGTCCAGCAATATTAAACTGCGTGTGGGATTTATCATTTTATTGTCTCCAGATAATGTAGCATAAGAAAACCAGTTCATCTGCAAACAATTTGTCCTCATTATTTATTTTGAGTTGCAACAATAGCTTGATACTACAGGGATTGTCCGTGTATACAGAAGCTGTAAGATAACACGTTTCAACTTTCATGTCACGGAAGAAAGCTTCATGTTTCTGCGCGTAGGTAGTTGGATTCCACTTAAGCCAGGTGAAATTATAGGTCTGTTCAGATAGGTTTCTGCATATTATGAAGGTTTCTGCATATTATGAATGTCAGTCTTTCCTAGGCTAAAAGATAGGAACAGATCGGGAAAATGCTTCAACTTCTCTATAGGATTGAGGCGCAGGCATTTCAGGCTGCCTCAAGAACATTAACAGTTGGTAGTCATGCTGATCTTGTGACTGCTGTGAGTCTTCACTTTGTTCTGATTCAATTATTCAACCAATCAAAGTCCTCAAGTCTATTCCAAACCATTCTAGTTTCTACGCGAGCTTACACCATTAACTTCAGAAAGTTTTGTTATATTCATCGACATGTGTCACTGAGACAACACAACAGTTGCCGTGATTTCACTATCCATCTTACCATAATAGTAGTGCTTATACTGCTACAAGTCTACAACCTATCTTCTCCATGTGAAATCCGTCATTCTCCAGTTAACAGTCAGTAATATGTTATATCCATCTCATTATGGCAAGGGCCAAAGGTAAACTCCCAACCTATCAATTTTTTACATGACATGTGTTCCTCAAATTATTTCCATTTGAGCCAAAGATTCACTATCCGCTGGCTTCGGAATATGATAGATTAAAGAAACTGGCTCAATAAAGTTTATGTGCCTCTCTTATGTTTTTATCTTAGCAGTCACTCTACGCAATTTCATCACATGCACAGGGAAACATCTTAACTGTGTCATGCGCAGTGCAGGCTGAGGAAGGGCTAGCGGGGGTGCTGTCCCCACATTATCTCTGGCATTGTGACCAATCTTCCAATCAATGAGATTCAATAACCTAGTGTTAAGACTGAGGTACTCATATCGATATTTTGAACTAGACTACGCACCTAGCGATCATTCATAAAAACAACAATAACAGCATATCAGACAAAAAAAAATACAGATGGAAATTGATCATGCTAGCTAGTAGTGACTTAAATGGATGAGTTGTTGGATGTTAAAACGGTTTTACGCTAAACAATCCATTAAATACATCCTCCCTCCGTTTCTCCGTCCCGGTCATTTGTTTACCTATATTCCATTTTGGAGGTGTCTCAGTCAATTGTTTACCTTTCTATTTTAGGAAAGCCTATGATGAGCAATTTGATCCTCCACACTCAATTTGGTCCACCGACTGGCCCTCTCCTCCTCACTTAGTCTTTGTGCCAAAACTAAAGATAAACAAACGACCGGACGAAGAGAGTACATACCTTCACTAAAACATGGATATAGTTAATAAAAGAAGTCAGAGGAGGGTCAGGGTGTTTAGCTAAAATGTAAGGCGGTTTTACACTAATATGCCTTAAACACGAAAATTCGAGTAAATGGAGTGCTTACAAAATACATTCCCTGACATTGATAAACTCATAAACAAAACCCTAGAAATAGAAAAACTAATTAAATAAATGATGAAATCAAGTTAATTGATTAATCTAACCTGTCAAAAGCAGCAATGGCAATAAAATTCCAGTAAAAAATCTCCCCATTTACAACAAACCAAGTAAATTACTCAATTAAAATCACATTTGCATTGCTGAATTTTGGACAAATTCATTCAATCACACGAATTTTTCCAGGAAATTGAAATCTCAGAAACAAAATTGTTAATTTTAAATTCCAAAAAAACATGAATTTCCTCGTATTTTGTTGATCGATTGATATTATAATGGCGATTAACGAAAAGAGTAATGCAATTTTTGTGATTCATCTCGTAAATTGATCGAAATTTGTCCCAGAAATAGAAATGTATGCCGATTATTTCGGTTGAATAAGTTACGGAGTATAAACTCACTCTGTTCAATACATCATGCTTCGAGAAAGAGGGAATTCGGAGACTATGAAGAGTAGTGCCCCGATAAAGCAAAATGGATCCTCTCCATTTCCTTTCTCTCCATTTCCTATCCATTTCCTCTCACAATCTCTTTAAATACTAATTTTCCCTTTCACTCCTATTTTTCCTTTATTTTTATGCGTAAAT
>JAYMSF010000044.1:0-24165 GCA_036897335.1 Silene vulgaris | reverse complement strand
ACAACTAATATTCCTCTTACCCCTACCCATACCAAAATATTAAACAACTAATATTCATTAAACTTTGTGCCATCCCATAAATGGGACACTTATAATAACTGGGAGGGAGTATCACTTTTTGCGGAGTTGTGCTTCATCTCACTAATCCTCTTTTTTGTTTGCTCCCTTATAATCTACAACCAAAATTATTCAAAATCAACAACTTCAACATCAATCAATAATAATAAACTAAACTTCATATATATGAGTCGCTTTACATGTCGTCATTCAATTCGGTAAAGTTCGAGCATAGATCCGAAATGGGTAACCGAGAATTAATGTGGAATTTGATCAATCTAAACTTAGCAATATTTAAAATAGAGGTGGATTCATTTTTCATCGTACCAGCCAATTTAAACTTTTCAAACATAAGAGGATTTGAAGAAAAATCTCCCTCGTTCCCCAAGCCCTCGTTTTATATCTAAACAAATGGCTAGTTTTATAGTGTGATTCAGTTTAAGTTCAGTTCAATCACTAAAAAAATGTTAATGGAGGCATTCCCGTAACTATTAAACTAGAAAATCGTCACACCCCGTCACCCCGCAATGCCACATGTGGCTGGCATTGCGGTCGTGCACAAAACATGGTCAAAGTAGCAACCTAACTCGACCCAAATCAAGTCATTCAA
Source organism: Silene vulgaris (assembly GCA_036897335.1). Lineage (NCBI taxonomy): Eukaryota > Viridiplantae > Streptophyta > Magnoliopsida > Caryophyllales > Caryophyllaceae > Silene > Silene vulgaris. The sequence continues at coordinate 23,498 of JAYMSF010000044.1, read as the reverse complement.
GTCCTAACAAAACATGTGAAAAACGAGATAATTAATTACTGTAACAACTGAACATGACTGCCACTGTAAATTCAACACTTGCAGCTAATTCAACTCCATATCATATCATATGGACTGTTTTTCCCCTCAATTTCCCACTCTTTCCTTTGTCCCTTTCAACCCCATCTTCCTCTTTCCCCTTATTATCTTTCCCTTTCTCCATTTTTTTGTCTGTTCCTCAAATTTCATACTAATTATGCTACACTTTGGTATGTAAGTCTTACTTAATTTTCTGTTTTTATTAGTCATTTGTTTAGCGGGTATTTTAATCAAAGGTAAACAAATGATCGGGACAAAGGCGTATCTGCTTAGTTAGTTAGTTCATATATAATGCTTGTTGGAAACTTCTGTAGCTGCCAATTTAGTTTTGTGGCACATATCAGTATATCACATGTAAAGTTGATGTCTTTGCCATGTTAACAGTGTTTTAATTAATTAATAAGTCTGTATTTTGCTGTAATCTTATGCATATAATAAAGATCAGATGCTTAGACAGTCTTTTCTGCTTTGAATTTGATGCTGTAACCACTTTTTATGTACAACTATACTTTACTTGTGATAGATTATTTTATTTTTCAGCTTTTTTCCACTTTTAAGTAGAGCAATCTTGAGTTTCATCTTCATTTTAGTATTTATTAAGGGTGTGGGACTGTGGGTCATGGTCTATCTGTGGAAGTATTGATTATGGGTGTTGATTACTCATTTGTCAGTGGAAGATTTACTATAGTATCAGTATGTACACACTTTCATTCAACATATTGTTGTTTAATTTCCCCAAATTTGTTGTCTAATAATGGCTTCTTACAATACCCCACAATGATGTTCATGGGTCTCCGTTTATGTCAGCCGACCCTAAATCATTTTTCTTCTTCCTAGGTTATTTTATTACTATATGGTAGTTAATGTGCTTTTACCCTATCCAAATGATCAGTAGGTCTTGCTTAGGACAGTCTTAAGTTAAGACGTCTACAACCCTCCTTTTATTTTTTACCTTATTTAAATCGGTTGTGGGTGCCGTCTTAATTTAGGACGGTTCATTTGAGCTGATCCTAGATTTCTGTTGTTGATTGTTGATGGATTTATGTTTCTCATTCTGGGTTTGTTTTGGTTTAATTGAGTAACTACTTACTTTAAGCTGATTAATTTTATACTTTTGCAGAAGTTTGATTGAAATGTCTCAATATTTTACTGCTTTTTGGATGCTGGAAGCTTCTTTGTGGTGGAAAGCAAGTCATTACATCTGAGAGTTAAAATGAAAGTATCATCTTGGCTTCTTGTGCTGTTGATCTTTTTAGTATGTGTAGTTGTGCACGGAGCTACTAATAATGCATCAAGACCCACTGTTGTTCCCATTGGGGCGCTTTTCACGTTCAACTCTACCATCGGAAAAGTTGCCAAGATTGCTATTGAGGAGGCTGTTAATGATGTCAATGCTGATTCTAGTATCCTACGGGACACCAAGCTTAATCTGACAATGCGCGATTCAGTTTGTAGCGGATTTTTAGGTTTCATTCAAGGTATTTTTCTGTAGTTCCAACTTGTATTTACAGTTTAGTAAGGAATAAAACTGATCAAAATGTTAAGATTCTTAAAATGAGTTGGAAGGAAAATAAACCGGCCCAACCAAAATTACTTTGTGTCCTCAAGACAATTTACCCCTCCAGCCGTAGCCAAAGATGATAGACACCCGCCTCCCATTCTCTCATCATAGAACGGGCGTCTCTCTAGTTTACTACTGGTTCTTCCGTCCTTCAGATACAAGAAATCATTGAACTGAATGATGTTTTACAATCTCATACGAAGTATAATTGATTCATGTATTTGTTTTTGGAATTATGCAAGAGGTGATGAAAATTTGGATGGAAATGCAATGGATGTACTATGTCTATTATTAGGAAGTGAAAGATTTCTGTATTTTATTTCTCATTTTGTTAAAAAATTCGAACAGTTTATCAGCGGACTATATAACTGTTTGGAGTGTGATGAGTTAGAAAGTACCATATGACATGTTGATATGTTCTCAAAAACACATATTGACATGTTCTTAGAAAATTGTTGATGTTGCAGCTATGCAATTCATGGAGAAAGAAGTGGTAGCAATTATTGGCCCCCAGTCTTCTGTTGTCGCCCATATGGTTGGTATAATTGCAAGTGAGCTCCAAATTCCCCTGCTTTCATTTGCAGCTACTGACCCAACTCTAACTCCGCTAGAGTTCCCCTATTTTGTGAGAACCACAAACAGTGATGTCTTTCAGATGTCCGCCATCTCTGCCATTGTCGAGTATTATGGTTGGAGGCAGGTCATTGCAATATACAATGACGATGATTATGGAAGAAATGGCGTTGCAGCTCTTGATGATGCTCTTGCTGAGAATCGCTGTAAAATTTCTTATAAAGCTGCAATTAGACCAGATGGCATCACTAGGAGTGATGTCATGGATGTTCTTGTTAAGGCCGCCATGCTCGAGTCTCGGGTTATTGTCCTGCATGTGTCACCTGATTCCGGCCGTTTAATCTTCAATGTGGCGAAGTATATGCAAATGATGGGCAATGGGTATGTTTGGATATCTACTGATTGGCTTTCAAATGTTATTGATTCCTATTCTCCCCTACCCCCTGATTACATGAACTCGATACAAGGAGTTCTAGTCTTGCGTGCACACTCGGCAGATTCAGATAAAAAGAGAAATTTCACCTCTAGGTGGAAAAAATTGAGTGGTGGTAACTTGGGACTGAATGCTTATGGATTATATGCTTATGATTCAGTTTGGATTCTTGCACATGCTATTGATGAATTTCTTAATAAAGGTGGGAATGTCTCGTTCTCTACTGATCCTAAAATACGCTTGCTAGATAAGAGCCAACTTCATCTTGAAACTTTGCGTGTTTTTGATGGAGGACAAGCTTTGATGAGCAATATAATGAAGAGCAATTTCCAAGGCTTGAGAGGACCTGTGAGCTTTGATTCCGACAGGTCTCTAGTCCAGCCTGCATATGATATTATCAATGTGATTGGAACCGGGTATAGAACAGTAGGCTATTGGTCTAATTACTCTGGGTTATCAGTCCGGCCACCTGAGACTCTGTATGGTCAACCAGCTAACCGGTCAAGTGAAAATCAAAAGTTATACCCAGTTTTCTGGCCAGATGGGTCTACAAGTAATCCTCGTGGGTGGATTTTCCCAAATAGTGGCAAACAGTTGCAGATAGGTGTTCCTGATCGAGTGAGTTTTAAGGCGTTTGTTTCTCGGGTGCCGGGAAGTAATAATTCATACATGGGATTTTGCATCGACGTGTTTCAAGCTGCTGTTAACTTGTTGCCGTACCCTGTTCCTTATCAATTTGTCGGCTTTGGAAATGGCCATAAAAATCCTAACTACACTGACCTTGTGAATATGATAGCTACCGGTGTGAGTGTCACTGTTTCATACTGCAACTTTGCTATATGCTCCCTGCCTCCCTCCATATATTGCCCCCATTTAACTTGAACAGTCATATGTTGTCAACTTCCTGATGTTTTTTCATGGTGTAAAATAGCTGCAATTTTTAAAAAACGATAAATACGAAAATGATTGTTTGATAAATCAGATGTGATAAAATCTACATTTAATAATACAGATATTGATAAACAACAACATTAACCTAGAGCCTCAATTGCTCCAGACTGTGGCAATGTAAGCAGGACTGATGTATATTTGGAAAATTGTTGTAATATTGTGATTCATATATATTTGGAAAATGAAAGGTCTAAGTTTGCATAGGTTACCGTCAAAGTCAAGTGGGGACAATATAAATGGGAAAAAGGTGGGGAGTAGTATTTGTTGTCCATAAATCTGAGTATTATCTTCTGCTTGTTGTAGAACTTTGATGCTGCAATTGGTGATATTGCTATTGTTACGAGTAGGACCAAAATAGTTGATTTCACACAGCCATTTGCCTCATCGGGTCTTGTGGTGGTGGCACCATTCAAAAAGTCAAATACGGGAGCATGGGCTTTTCTCCGACCGTTTTCACCACTGATGTGGGCCGTCATTGTTATTTCTTTCATTTCTATTGGAGTGGTTGTGTGGATATTGGAGCATAGGACAAATGACGAGTTCAGAGGTTCTCCAAGGAGACAGTTCATAACCATACTATGGTAAGTGCATGGCATCGATATCAGATGATTTTTTCGTAGTATGTTCATTTGTAGGGATGGTAATGGATCTTAACTGTACCGAAGTATGCTTTTCAGCATTGTGACAAACTGAGATGTCTGATGGGAAAAATGTGTAAGTTGTTGTCCGACTTCAGAAGATAGGGCTTGGTGGAACATGTTAAATAAGTCTAGCTAACTTCTCCCGTTGCTTATTGGTTTTAAAATGTAATCTCATTGAATTTATGGACTTTATCGAGTACTCCTCTTTGGTTACTCAAACAGACGAGACAGTGCTTTATTATGTATGACATTTGGTTAGTTCTTTTGCAATCCTTGGGGGTTATATATTGATTGATGTCTTTCATGGAGACACACTTTAAATCTGTTGCTATTCTAATACATCTTTCTATACCTAATTGCAGGTTTAGTTTTTCAACGTTGACGTTTTCCCATAGTAAGTTACCTCAGCTGGTTAATACTAAAGTGACGGCTTATTTCCTGAATATAATTTTGTTTTTATATCCGAAATGTAGAGGAAAATACTGTTAGCTGCCTCGGACGAATGATCATGATCATATGGCTCTTTGTGGTGTTGATTCTCACCTCAAGTTATACTGCAAGCTTGACCTCAATTCTTACCGTTCAACAATTGTCATCTCCTGTCAAAGGAATTCAATCTCTGAAAACTGGGAATCAAAAAATAGGATACCAAGTTGGCTCATATGCACACAACTACCTTACGGACGAAATTGGTATATCCCCATCAAGGCTAGTTCAGCTTGATTCACCGGAAGCATACGCCAGCGCTCTTCGAAATGGTACTATTGATGCTTTGGTTGATGAACTCCCATATGTGCAGCTCTTTCTCTCAAGCCAGTGTGATTTTAGGATTGTTGGTCCCGAGTTCACCAGAAGCGGCTGGGGTTTTGTAAGTGTCTTAACACCTGCTCCCTTTATTCGGTTGGAATCACTAAATACACATAACAGCATAAGACGTTTTTTAAGATAGTGGAGCGCGGAAATGGCAAGTTGCCTTATTTTAAGATACTAAGATGATTTTATTTAAAAGACGCGTCTCCATTACTGTATCCGCAACATCTGATAGGTCGCTGTAATGGTTCATTGCAGGCCTTTCCCCGGGACTCTCCACTGGCCCCAGACTTGTCCACAGCTATTCTAAAGCTATCAGAGAACGGTGATCTTCAGCGAATACACGACAAGTGGTTGACAACTAGCAGTTGCAGTCAGGATAACACCGAGATTGAATCAAGCCAACTTCACCTTACAAGCTTCTTGGGCCTCTTTGTGCTTTGTGGGTTTGCTTGTGTCGTTGCTCTTACTATATATTTCACGCGTATTTGTCGCCAGCTTCACCATGTTTCTACAAGTGAAGCCGTCTCCGATCTTGCTGGTGGCAGATCTCTGAAAAGGATCAGGACACTTATATCACTGATTGATGAAAAAGAAGACCCGTCAAAGAAAAAAAGAAGACAAAAACGGGAAATCGAGAATGAAGAATTTGGGATAACTCCCACGAGTAGGCAAACTCCGACATCAAAGGATGGCGATAGAGAGTTCAGTGTTATTTAGCTATATAGTATGGTGCTAATGCAGTTTTGGATCATTTTCTGCTTAGTCAAAGTAAAAAAGTATACTCAGATTCATGTAAAGCATTAGTCAGGAGTATCAATGTTTAGATGCATGAACATGGCGCTGACTGCAGATTATTCATTATTCTTCTCATTATTAATCCCAACTATAGTCTTCAATTACAAACATCTAACTAGTCTGCAATTAGACATCGGCATGTTTTTTCACTGATATATACGGTTATTATTATTAGAATCACGTGTCAAAAGCACTCTGCTGGGCTGACATTGACTGGTGTTTCCATTTGCAATTACAGACATTTCGAGTGCATTCTATCACGACAAGAGTACGTCCCATATCTGATGTAGCGTATTCATATAGTGTTCGGCAATCTTATCTTTGAGTATGATGGACAAAAGCGAAATCATTCCTTGATTAGATTCCTAGTAGTAGTTGTAGTAGCAGTAGTAGGGTACTAGGGTCAACTGTTTTTCGACACAATTTCCATTACGGATTTTCTGGCATCTATATGTTACACAGAAAGGTAAGTACTAGTATTATATATCCACACTCCTTAACTCGTCAAGTCGGGAGTTTTGACGTACATGGGTACATCGTGTTGGAATAGAGCTCCTCTATTGTACGATCTTAGTACCAAAGAAACAGGCCACCAACAGTTTAACATATCTGAGAACTTAAATTTACGGTATATATGATTAATATTACAACTTGATAGAAATTCTCTACATATGCCCTTCTAAACATATCCCGAAAAATTGAAATTTGATAGTATGATATTACAACTGAGCAGACATGTACAACCCGTTTATGATACAAAAGCATGCTGCTTTATTGATCGGTTAGGTCACAGAAGTACATTAGATCACAACATTAGACTTCTGTACAAAAAAAAGAGAAAAAGTTGCTGTACAAGATGAGTTGGAGTTGGAGTTGAAGTTGGATTATAACAGACTGCTTCTAAAATACTTGCCCAGCAACTCTTCTTCCCAACAATATTCATATATCACTATATAAACTTCAATCAGAAGATTCGGGAACCGAGCAGTGAAGTAATTATCAAAACCCTCGGGAACTGACCCCAACACTTCCTGTATTTCAGTCGGGAGCTCTCTATAGTGATTCAACTTGTTGCGTATAACCCGAAGCATGTCTCGGACACTATCATACTTGTACCGCCTATAATGGGATATGTTATCAAGGAATGACTGTTCAAGTTTGTCGTCCCACTTTCCTCCTAGAGCTATTGGAGCCGTGGCTTCCAGAGCTTTGAGCAGCTCGGAATCAGGTTTCCGATCTTCCAATTCTACCCGATCGCTTGCATCTCGTAGAAATGAAAGCCGCTTTTCTGAGTTCCAGAATAATGGATGATGAAGCACCTCAACAGCTTTAGGCCTGTGGCCCAAAAAGAATTCAAATGTACTGTCAGGTTCTCAGCTATCAACAACTTAAGACCAGGGTTTGCGAAGGAAACTGAATTCCAGACCAATTAAACTATCAAACAAGTTTCTTCTAAAAATTTGATCCTTTTTTTTTACCCTTTTTTTTATCAGGAGATCATAAATTGTCAGCATTTTTTAAATTACTCCATATGTTCCATTTATATTGTCCTCATTTGAGTTTGGAGATGTCAACGCTCTTAGGGCTCTTCGTACGGTGGTCCAACGGATTCGGATTATCGCATACAGTTTGTCACATAAGACAAGATTCGTCATTTTCAAAAACTACATCAGATTTATAAGCCCCTCACATAAGGTCGTATCAACAACGGTCTTGTAGAGGGTATTTACAAGCGTCATTATCATAGTGATCTTTGTTTTACAAAAGGTTCATTTTGTTTGATTTTTACAAATATGTACTGAGTTGATTTTGATGTTTTTTGTAGATACCATACGACTTATAATTATTAATAAATGGATCTTTTACTCAAAAAAAAAAAAGGATTCACAGCTATGAAATAGTTGTTTGATAAATTAAATCCAACACATTTTACATTATATGGCGGCTATTAGGTACATAATTTAAAAAAAATAATTGTCACATCAATGAGATTGATCACCAAACTCGAATAGGAACAATAAATTTGAGAATAAGGTAGTACTCCGTATGAAATAGAGTTGATTAGAGTGATTTTCAAGGGAATTTTCGACATAGCCATATGGAACAACCTCTTGATGCTTCAATAAAAGGGTATATGATTGTGTACATCTGACCCCTTACAGCCTCGGGCGGAAACCTTTAAGGCATTACGGTAATGTGTATCGATGTTGGTGTTAAAAAGTACTTGTAAAATACTTACACTTCAATACTAAATAGTCGATACAAACCAACTTTCTGACTAGAAAATTAATGCATTGTAAACGGCCACACGGGTTGCAAAACATGAAAACTCAAAAATATATAAGAGCAAGGCCTAACCTGAAGTCTGGATTAGGATCGAGTAGGTGAAAAATAAGATGTACGGCTTCTGGAACATGTTCCACTAAGAATAAGTCCAATCGGTTCTTCACAATATTGGCATCCCGCTCAAAAATGTCACCAAATGGATGTTTACCACCAGTCATACAAAAGAAGAGGACGCAGCCTAGACTGAATATGTCAACTGCACGTGTCTGGCGACCATGAAGAATTTGCTCAGGTGCCCTCCAACCTGAACTCCCAGCGCCTATGTTCAAACCAAGACGGTATTAGCTTATTGTCTTATAATTTCTGATCTTAGTAATTAAATAATTATAAGTTGGCTTCCCTAAAAAAAAATATAACAGTTGGCATACAATCTAAATGAGTAACAAAAAGAATAGCAAGGCTAAGACAAATATGATCATAATCTTTGCGGATTGCTTCATAGCATCAAAGTAGACCTGGTAAACTTACACAACCAGAATTACCCAAACAGACAAACTTAAAAATGTCTCAAAATCCGAATTGACCTGATCTGAGCCGACTTTTTACGGTCCCAAAATTATTCTTTCTCCTAATGACCCAATAATAACAAACCTAAAGTATACCCGATCTGGAGTGACCCGCCCCGACTAGAATAAAAACATATCTAACCCGAACAGACCCGGCCTAAATGCAAATATATCCAAATTCCAAACTGCCCCGCTCCAGGTCTAGGTTTAAGTCAGATGAGTACCCCACCTGTAGAATGTTGGGTTAAGGAAGACATATCTCCAACAAGGCGTTTGCTGATACCCATATCTGAAAGTTTTGCAGATAAAAATCTATCTTTGATTATCAAGACATTTTGAGGCTTAACATCCCGATGTATAAAGCCAAGTTCATGCAAATGAGCAATTCCAGATACGACATCCCTGCAAAATGTAGCACACTGAACTCAAATACTGAAGCAAATGAAACTTTCATGGCAGAGTGAGACAAGTTGAATGCCAGTTAGTCTTCATGATCAACTTAAAAATCTAGTTTAAGAAAATAGCCTGATGAATTGATGATAATAGGATGGTTCTGAGGAGATTTGTCAGATCCTCTCTACATTTATTAGACTCCCAAATCGTCACTAGGTATACTGATATTCAATTAAATTAATATAAATACAGAAGTAAAAGCAAGAGAGCCCTTGTCCCAAAAGAATTTGAGCTCACTTAACATGAACCATTACAAGGAAGCATAAGTGCAAAATATCCGGCAGAAAGGAAGAAGAAATGAGAGAAGTATAAGAGAAGAAACGATTAGAAGAAAGCAAAAGAAACAACGGGAAGAGACCAAATAGATTTACGATCGTCAATAAATGTAATTAACCTAACATCCATGCTATTTTAGAAGATATAACCCTCAGCAAAAGGTTTGTTAAAATATCCATGATCTAACCAAGTAATGATAGTGCAATGTATCTACAATATTTTCATCTGAGAGCCGGCATGAAACGGTCTCATATGTGAGAGCAACTTCAATCCTTATATATTCCTCATTCAATATAGGGTTAATGGGTTGGTCTCAAGCATTAGACTGTCTCATAAGAGGTTTGTGTATTTTCACTAACCTCATCAGTTTTAGTAGCTGAGGTGAAGGATACCCATTACTCTTCCACAATTTGAACTCTTCATTATTTTCTAACACTCCCACCACTTGTGCAGAGCATCCACTTAGAGAGCTAGAATTGACAACGCCTGGTGCACCTTGTGAAGACTCGGAGAGAAGATATATTAAATCATTCAAGCTACATAGGCAGCGCTCAAGAGATAGATAAACAAAGTCTGAATCTTGCTCTACTCCGTAAAATCTGACCACGTTGGAATGCTGATCAGAAGCCATAAGATTCTGAATCTCTTTCAGTGCAACGTCATGGTGGGTCCGTACAAGCCGTTTAACAGCTACGCGACGACCATCATAAGTACCTTCAAGAACAACAGTCCCATTGCTTCCTTTTGCAATCTCATCATTGGACACATACAACTTGCCAATTTTGCGTCCATTTACCTGTACGCTAAGTTGTCCATAATAAAATGAATCTTGCTTCTTATCAATCACTTGAGTAACCGAAAAGTCATGACCACCATCTGCAATTCTGATTCTTTCCTTATCATTTTCAGCAATTGTGTTATTCTTGCCGTTTCCAGATTTTTTAGGTTTCCTTTTTTTTGGTGTTGTGGTTTTCGACTTCAGTTCTTCACCCAGCTTATTTTTTGGGACAAAGACACTTCGGTAGAGAGCATAACCAACTGGAATGAAAAGCAGAAGCCCTGATAGGATCAATGACAAGAAAAAATGTGGTCCGCTTAATGTAGGATGTGTATTGATTCCAGTATCCAGAGCAGAGGGCGGTAATGCTAACAGCTCCGAATGACTAACAGAGTCAGTGCTCTTAGTTGGCAAGGCAAGCAACGCGCGAGAATCATAATCAACTCCGTATTCCTCACCAAAGGCTGAGGGAAGGTATGAATGATCAAGAGCCGGTAACAGCAGCATCCCATCTCCAGGCAGTGTTCTTGGCACCTCACCAATTAATCCCACCCCAGATATTAACTCGGAATATCCACGATCTCGGATTCGGTACACGAGGGTTCGTCTTAGACAAGATGCTGACTTGTCATATTTGGTACTATAGACGGGGCCAAGATGATCCTGCAAGTTACCCATAGTAGACATCTCCACATTTAAGCATAGAGATTCAGCTTCAAATTCAGCCAGTGAGACATTCCATAGGACCTTGCCAGATAACTTAGAGTAGGCCAAAAAGGAATAATCTGTTCTTGTAATAGAAATCTGCTCTTCAGTCTCATCTCTTATTAAGATAGGATTTTCACCCTCGTCAAAACCCAGGCCAGAAGAATCAGAGAATTTCACAGTACGAATAACAGTTCCTGTCTTGGTGTCAACAATAAACACTGTAGTTGCCATTTGAGCTATGACAATAGTTCCATTCTTAGACAGTCCTTTTGTTTCCCTAACCAAGTCTTTTGCACTCTTGAGTCTCTGAAACACACATGACAGCACATCAGAGACTCCATGAGGTAATAGTCCATAACTACGAAATCTATTCGGCCTGTCAATATGGCACACATTCAGTTGCCTCGTAAGGTACAAAGGACATACATCTTTACGGTACATAACATGACAAAATAAAACATTTTGTTTGTGCAATCAATAACAGTTCACACTTGACAGTTGATATTCAAAAAAAGCATGAAAACTAGAAGAAATGCAATTATGTAAAGGGCGAAAAGATAAAGCTCAACCAATTGCACAAACGATAAAAATAAAGGCTTCCCATGAAAAAGTGAAAAACAATTCCTTATCGGTTTACCTCCATGATGCCCTTGCCTCTGTCATGTTTATACAAATTCCAGTCATCTCCAATATCTATGAAGGTATCATCTCCACGACCAGAAGCATTTTCCAGATTGGCATCGAGATTTTGGGAAGCTTGATAGGAAGAATAAATAGGAAGGCCTGTCTTGATTGACCACAAGATCTTCAGCGTATCAACCTCCACCAACGATAGAGTACCATCCAATGTTGCAACAAGCACAGTATCATGCCTACCATCAGACAGAATAAAGAAAATGTAACAAATATTAATGTTGATGCTACCTAATTACTTTGACCACCCGCCTCCCTTTTTCCCTCATCGCATACCAATACTCGTGTACCTAAAACTGGTTTTTGCATAACGAATTCCATCAAAGTGGCAACTTAATAATCATTCTCATATGGCCATAAAACCTCCAGATGATTCCAATATAACTATAATACGAACAATTTCGAAATATTCATTACTTTTTATCCTTCTCTATCTCAGACGAATGGACAAGGAAGCAAATCCAATCTATTGGCTCTTACTTCACAACTATTGGAAAGAAAGAGGGGCCCTTTTCGGTCGTATACTCGTATCGATAAATAACATAGATAAACTCCATATATAATTGGCTTTCCACACAAGTGTTATTAAGACCTAGGAGTGGCAGAGTGCACATACAGAATCAACCCAATTCTATTGTAAATATGATATGCTATCAGAACACAAGAAGCATGTCCTCTAGGGGAAGCATCTTCTAAACTCGGGGAGCGAATCACACACCAACAATAGGAAAGGAACACTCAACAAAGTAAGAGAATTTAAGAAGAGACCACCATTTTTACGTGGAAATCCTTTCTTAATCAAGGGTAAAACCAAGACCTCCCCAGCAAAACGATACACTAATAAGAGATTACAAAGTTTTAGAGTAGAACTACAGCAATGGTTGTTACTCTCCCACACAAACTACAGCTCTCTCATATTCTCTCAATGGATGTTGAAGACACTCTCGTTCTCTCTGGAAACAAGTTGTCTCTCACAAACTGTCAATGTAACTTTAGGTGAATAAAAGCTACAATCTCATGGCTATTTATAATTGACTCCACCAACGTAACATGGTAAGATTCGTGCTCTTAATTCACATTAAGTATTGTCATCGAAACAATTCCAAATCCCAATGTACCATTAACTTGTAGTCACATTTTCTAAATGCATTGAAAGTTGAAACTACCGAGTTGTACTTTGAGACTTACAATTTGGCCTTGAACTTGGATTTAGACATGGACTTTGGGGAGACTACCCCGAATGTCCTTTAAAAAAAAAAGAATGAAACAAATAGCAGATTCAAACAGAACTCGTTCAAAGACTTCATACCACTATACCAGTAGTGAACAGTAAATTCCAAATCGTCTCATAATCGATCAATATTTTCTCCTCAGGAGTGAAGGGTCAACTATGCCTAAAGAGCATTTTTAAACTAGGAGTTACAATTATTCACCAAAATCTTAATTTCTATTCAGTTAGCTCCTTTCTTAAATTATTCTTTTAGATTAGCAAGTGTTTCAATGGTTTCAGCTGAACTAAGTTTGCTGGACTCTACTTCAGAGTGACATTAATTAAAAACAAAACAAAACATAAACACGGAGAAATCTACTAACACTTTGGCTTTAAATCAGATATATGGCCCCGAAAATAAGTTACAACAGCTCAACTTTGAAATTAAAATCAACTCCCTAAACAGCTCCTAAACAACCAATTCACGTGGTTTCGTATTCAAATCATTCACACCGATAATCATCTATTCAAACAAAGAATCCCGAAAATAATCAGTTGCACAAACCCACTAAATGCATCAAACCCAACTACACCTTGCACAATGAAGTAGCCATAAATTGAACAATTGGACATAAACCTACAAATATTTCACATTCACTGTCAATTTCTACAACTAACTGATCTTAAATGATCAATTAAATACAATCCCACAATAAAATCCACACCTACTACCTATTCCATACCCTAAATTCCACTCGTACAATCAACTACCCAAAAATCGAAGATTTCGCTCTAAATGATACTCCCTTGAGGAAGGGGCCAATTACTAAATGCCAAGTGGAACAAACTAAGTGTGAATAATAAAATTGCTCATCAAGTTCATTCTTAAAATAGAAAGGACAACAAATGACCGAGACGCCCCAATATGGAAAAGGACAACAAATGACCGGGGCAGAGGCAGTATACAAATTCGACATAAACCCACAAAAATATTCCAAACCCTCTATCTAATTTTACAATTTACTAGTCTTAAATGATCAATTGGATACAATTCAACATCAATTTGCATACATATTAACTAATACTCCCTCCCTTCAAGCGAATTTCATACATTTGATTAAAATACGCCTCACATATGGAATTAGCTCGAACGGAGCGACTAATGAACAAAATTAAAGGGAGAAATCATTACCTGTTGGAAGGAACAACAGAAGATGAAAGATCAAGGTTTCTTTTAGCTAAAGAAGTTGAATAAATTGAAGGTAACGTTTCGGATAAAGATGATTTGAAAATTGAAAGAAAGAAAAATCCAATTAACCATATGATATAAATTACCCAAAGTTTCATTCTGCTCATGTTGATTTAATAATTTAGGGAAATTGCAAAATCAAAATCATTAGAATTTGGGGGAAATGTTAAATTAAGATGAAATTGGGGTAAAACCCAGAAGAATTTTGAAGAGATTTAGAGAAAATAGTCAAGAAATTAGGAGGGAAGAGGGTTAGGTTTGATAAAATTGGGGGTTTTTTGTTTGTGTGATTGAGTTCAAGGTCCGATCTGGTTCAATTAACAACGGCCCCCCAGGATGATGGGAGTTGACAACGTTTCCAATAATATTTTAGACCCGACAAAAGAAACCCGAACTCGCAAAATTATACGAATGGGGTCCATTTCATATGCAACATTTATTATTGGGGTCCTCACTTATTCTGTGTGATAACTCATTTATTACATGTGAAGGCATCATTCGGTGGCGTTAATTCATTTTACTTTTCCTAGAAGGATTGAATTGCTATCACGTACCCCATCACATTGCCCAAAACGTTTCAAATATTATACCCAACGAAAGAAACCCGAAAATAAAAAATTATCAAAAGTTTTGAATTTGGGCATCACATTGGAGATTTGAAGTGATAAACTTGAACGGAATTGAAGACATCTTAATCTAGTGGTTAAGACGAATAATGGACAATAGGTATCAGGTTCAAATCCACATTCATTCTATTGTAATGTGATTAAGTATATGCTTCGTTAGACCAAAAAAAACAAATCGGAACTACGAAGTATATGTCCATAACCTTGTCCATTTTGACCGGAATCGAAATTTAACCTACAATGTGTTGTAATCGAATAAAACAGAAGTCCCGAATCATATTAATGGATTTATCCCCAATTGCAATTGTATCGACATCGTGGGGTACTAACTGATTAAGGTTGTTAACTGAAATATACGACAGAATCAAACATAATTGAAAGTAAGACTCGCGTGAATAAAACCTATCTAATTTAACCCGATTCGAAGCCAAACTGGATATCCCATTTGTCAGGTCTACGTTGACTTTATTTTTCTTAAAAATCGGATCTTACGATCAATAAAGTGGGACGAAGGAAGTAAATTTTATCACAAATCCCGACTACCTATTAAAAACTTAGATCAACCTTTTTAAGTAACTTTCGGTTCATTTTGTAAATTAAATTCATTTCATTGAAGTTAGGCATGAATCACTAAATGACACAAAATATTACTCCCTCCGTCCCGGTCAATTGTTGTCATTTGGTTTTGATACAAGACCGAGAAAGAGGAGGGAGTCAATTACTAAATGACGAGTGGACCAAATCGAGTACAAATGATTAGATTGTTCATGAAGTTCATTCTTAAAATAAAAAAGGACAATAATTGACTTAGACACCCTAAAATGGAATACGATTACAAATGACCGGGAATTGTACCAAGTAAAATAGGCCGAAAATCAATTAAAAAGCCGAATAAATTTCATTTATGGCAACACTCGACACACATTTGATACTCGAGTTTTGATCCTTGACATATCGACAAATTGGTACTGATTGATAGCCCCCCAATATCACTCGAACATAATAGTCGGGTGATCGGGTCCAATATTCGAGCACAACGGAGTTCCAATAATGTTCATGAACATCTTTTTACATTCTGATCTAAAATGGAAAATTACCAGCCTCAAATATTAGATGATGCAAACACCACTTGCTAGGCATCTGCAAACAAACATATCTGGACAGCAAATATTGGTCATTGATCTCATAATCCGGCTTCAATTTCGTCGGCGTTGACTGCTACTCCGTTTGGGGTACCTTCAGAACGCAGCTGCGATGACACTTCATCGATAGCAGAGTTCAACTGTTCAATTTTCTCGGTCAGGATTTTTCGTGTTCTCTGTCAAGCATCAACAAACTCCAAGTCACTCGGCTTGACCATAGATGCTAACTGCGAAGTAACTATAGCAAATGGAAACTGGAGCCACATCGCAGATTACTGATGTGACAAAGACCAAAGGAACAAGCAGAGAGGTCAAGGCAAATCATCATCCGAATCCGTTTAGGCTTGAATCCACCAATACGGTCAAGGATAAATAAAAAAGAGAGGAAATAAATAAATAAAAGCAGTAGCATCTATCTTAATCAGAAATTGAACAAGCGAAATCTGCTACCATCAGCATACGAAGTTACTAAGATGTGAAGAATGACTTTTACCTCCAAAGCTTTCTCCTAGTCGTAAATAAATTTTGGTAGCTTCCGCATCAAATCCTTTTTGTCAGCTCCAGCCAGAGCCTTGCTTATCTGTAAATGAGGTTCAACAAAACAGGTATTAGACTTGAAATCTTGCCTTCTACCCTCTGCCTCTGACCGTTAGAGAGTCTTACAATAATTCTCCACGCCGCAAAAAGAAAACACAAGCTATTGGAGGAGAATCGGGGCAGACAAAAATGGAATACTTGATACTATTGGGAAGGAATGAAGGATAGTGGGAGAGTATATTAATTACTACGAAGTATTAATTAATATTAGGACACTCATGCATGTATCGAAGTTCTACCTTTGACATAGAAACAAATGGTCCATGCTAAATGTAATGGTCTCTATGAACAAAATATGTTACATATTGACTTTTTTCTCAGGTGCGTGGGGCTGCCGCTGGCCTCCAGCCCACCCTTTCTAAAATCTGCCTGTCACAGTACTCAGAGACATAAGCATGTGCTTAATTAGGCCTACCTGAGGTGCATATACAGAGGCAAGTGTACCAACTACCAATCCTCCCAGAATGAAGCCGCCAACAAACATGCCTGCATTGTTAGGTCTTCCTCCATCACTGTGACACGCACAAACACAGACAGAAGTCACAAGTCAACATGAAAGCCAATGGGCGTTAGTGTGTTACTGACCTATGAACCAGCGATATTCACAATCTGTTAGTTTATCAGCTTCAAACTTCATGATAAGATATAAATAACACAGCTATCTCAGGTAATTTTTTTGCTCACTTTAGGTGAAAAGCCTCCAATTCAAACTGTATATGGTCGATGGTGTCACTAGCCCTTCGATTTGCTTTTCTCTTACTAATCAAGGAATATATTGATAACTTTTGATAGTAAATTACAGTTTGAAGTTTAAACAAGCTTTCCTCAAATGAAAGATATTGATCAGAGAAGGATGTGGAAAAAAAAAAGGCAGTGAGTGGGTGCTTGCTCCCTCTTAATCTACTCAGCTTGAGTGCTCTATAGTTAGGATCATTTCCGCATCGATCGGTGAACAATCATCCAAAATCAAGTGCAATCAAGATTAAAGGAATTCTTCACCACACTCCCTCCATACCGGAAATAGGGTCCAAATCCCACTGTTGTGGCCGAAATGCCGAATAATGTCGACAAAAAATTATATAATAACCACCGTAATTTATATTGTAAAAATAGTACTCCGTATGTGATGATTTTTATCTACAAATATGTTCATAAAAATATCCAAATTTACCAACACAAATTAACTTTAAAACATATTTAAAAAGGAAGAAGCTTTGCCACAAGTTAAATATCACAAATGCTCCATCCATTTTACTGTAATAACCCCGTTTTCCTTCTAGTGAAGATTTTGAACAATGGGGATTAACCGGCTAGTTGAAAAAGTTAACTCTTTATGACAGGTGGAGTATACGGACTACGGAGTATTAGTAAAACACAAATCTCTTTTTCCATAGTAAAATCTCACAAACATCAGTTGCTCAAACACTCCTGATTTTAGTTAGACTCCGACAAATGCATACTGAATTTCTTCCATTACACATTCAGGAAAGCATTGTGCTTAATTGACACACATGAGACATCCTTTAAGAACCTGAAATTTCATGAAATATTAATGTTTTAAGAACTGACTCAAACGCCAAAAATAAGTTGTACTATTTGAAATTTTTTAGCAGTTTAGTATGTCAGGAATCAGGTTCAAGCAGAAGTCTTCAGATCTGGGAGCAATAACTTTTCATGAGCTTCTTAACCATTATACGGATAAAAAAGTTGCAGGAGCGCAGTGTTTAAATCACTTGGTAGGCAAAGCAAAAGTTGCACAAAAACCAAGGTGACCAACAGAAACAGCGCAACGCTTTTTCACATCCAAGTACGGAGTATATAATTAATGAATCACCATTCTTATATTATTTGTACAGCTCCATCCATAAAGCGATGAGAAGCTCAAGTCCAAGTACTAGTAGCGGCCATCCAGATGTGAGAGCAGCAGAATACCTGTATGTAGCCTGGACTATAAGAGGTAATCGTGCAGCTCTTTTAGTACGAAGTGGAGTAAGGCTCGCTTTAAGGGGGCACAAGAACCCAGCATCTACCGACTTCAAAGAAAAGCCTACACACATCAACATAATTAGGAACTCGACATAAAACAGAAACCACCAAAATAAGACAACTAAAAGCGAACTGCCTTGCACCTTAGAAAGGCCAAGGCCAATACACCAAGGTGCATATGAATAAGAACCCTAATTATGAATTCAAATAATTCATGATATATAGCATCATGTTGGTTTTCTTGTAGTTATAACTACTTCTAGCTGTGGTACAATTCGCGGTATTGGTCATGAATGCGATGATAGCTGCAGATCCTGGAAGTGCCAAATATAAATAGTATAACAGCTTTTTGTTGTGTCACTCATATGCCATTGCAACCATATAACACGTCACCCATATAACAGAGAGAACATTTACACTAACTTTCCATCTTCAAAGTGAACTTTAGTATCAAGAGAGAACTGGATGCCAACAGGATGAACTATTTAACCAAATTTGAGTTGACTGAGAAAGTTCCATTGACAACTAGGTTGACTAACTGAAGATATCCCCTCTTAAATTCAGTTGTGTATTGTTTGATGCACTATAAATCTGTATCATGACCGTGTTGAAACCTAATCAACTATTCAACTATATTCGAACATCATGGCCAATCAAGATCCCCAAAAGAACAGTGCATATGCTAATCTGTTCAACAAACTCTAAAGTAAACTTTCTACTGCAGCCACGTCATTTTCAACTGTGGAACTGCCAGACATGTAAGCTATCACCTTTGCCGATCTGAAATCTTGTCTTTTAGGCGGAGGGGTTGTTCATGAGACATGCTAATTTTAAAACATGACAGCAAATTGAACGGGTATCTACAAAGCCACCCTGGCAGCCTGGCTTCAGGCGCTGAAGCACAAAATCAAGGCAACAATGACACCAAGCAAATATCTCACAGCAAATATACCGTCTTTGAACATTATCGCTCAGTTTCACTATATTGACACACCAGTAGACGACATTTTGAATGGTGTGCCAACTTAGGTTACTTGTGAATTGATGGCTCCAATTGTACCAAGCAATTATACAAAGTCCCACTCCCATACCATAAATTTCGCCAAACCAGACACACTGGAAGTAAAAAATTTCCTTTTAACCTACAGATTGTTAACATAATATCATACGGATCACACAAAGAACCGCCCATTTCCACCATCAGAAGATCAAACCAAACTCCATTCCACCTCTTCTACACACTACTAGATACCTCAACTCACTGACACTTCGAAAAGACAGAAGCGCAACTCCATTGACGACTCTGCTCCACGAAATCTTTTACTCGTATATAGCAGGCATGTAAAAGGCTTGATTACTTTCGACCAATCACCTATTGCTCATGCAGCTTTAAATGACTTATAACGACATCTTCCGCCCCGATATGATCATCCATTCCCACATATACTCCCTACTCCATGAGACCATGAACAATTTCTCTTGCTGAGCATGCTTCGACATTTTGTGTCGATGGACTGATCAAACTATACCAGTAAAACAAATTCCACTACTCTTTTAATCCCCAAATTGCTACACCATAAGATCAATTCATAACAATTGAAAAAGTAAAACCCAATTGAATTATGCTAACATAAAACCTAAATCATCCATAAAAAATGCACCGATATCAATATGATTCAAACAAAATGTACCAATATTATGAAACCAAGTAAGGTAATTCTACCTAAAATCATTTATATCAGCTTATCAAGCAACATTAAGTGGATGCAGCAAAAAAAATTACAGTTTCATCAAACCAAGAACATGGGTTTCACTGCTAAACAAGAGAATTACACTATAACAAAAAATGAGAAGATGAAATCTTTGATCAAAATAATGAAGTGGGTAGTTAAAAATTTACCAGATGATAGATGAGCAGGGGAATTACGAGCAAAAATCAGAGAATTAGAGAGGGAACTCATGATGTACGGAGTATTAGTTCTGTAGAGGGAAACAGAAGTGCAAACGAAAAAAATACTGTAAAAATCTAATACGGAGCGCGAGATTAGAAGTGATACGAAGTAGCTTGTAACGGATAATGATTGTCTCCAATGGGGATTTGTGCCACAACACAATTAGTCTTGTTTTAGACGAGATTTTTTGTTGAAATAATAAGACGGGATTTTGTAACAATTTTACAGTTAAATGTTGCCACTATTGAAAAATAAGTTACGAGAAGCTGTAAGTCTGTAACACTACCTAAGTACCTATACGGCTATACCATTGTGGCCATGAGCTTCATGCTCCTCCGCATGGGGTTCAGCTTATAATGCTCCATGATGCACAAGGCTTTAGTGTATCTCGATCTATAAATATTTAGAATTATTTATTGATCTTACCCGGCCAACGGCCGGGCATGAAACCTAGTATGATATGATATGGGAATCGTGGACAATCGACATATATCGAATGCTTCCGGGGAGTGGATAGCGTGGGGAGTCAACTGGACTATTTCCCAAAAAACCGTTTTACATATTAATTACTGATTATTATTGGACTGACCTTATTACCGGACTTCCAAAGTCCAAACTATTTGGACTATCCACGATGCACGACTGCGCGCACGAGTCCACGACTGTCAAATGAAATTCAAACACCTTTAAAAACCTAAGACAGTTGTTGTTCTTTGCACTTCATTTTCAGTCTTCTCATTTCCAAACTTCTCCTTTTCCATCCGCAATTCACCAAACCCACAAGGTAAAATCATCATCTAATTCTACAATTCAGTATTCCCTCCGCTTCAATTCATTTGTTTACGTGTTTTATTCATCTTGAGAAGTATTTTAATCAAATGTAAACAAATGATTGAGACGTACGGAGGAAGTAATTATTAACGTGTTTGTTTTTATATTTTTACTTATTTTACGCCCAAATTGTAGTAGAATAGGCGCATATCATTGTGATTATTTTGTGTACTTACATTAGATGTTGTGGTAATTGTGGGATGAGAGGAAGTCGGATGTACACCGCCTTACCCTCGTCCCTCGTGTTAGTACGATAAAGAGGCTATTTCCAAAAAGATGATTTAACATCGTGTATTGTTGCAAAATTTATTAATTTCAAAAATACAAACGTGTGTCCAAAAATGGCGTGCCTCTTTTGCACGAAGCGCGGACTTTGCCTCGGTGATCTTTATCTATAGGGAAATAGAATATTAGATGGAGTCATATGGTATGATATCGTGATAGGATTGGAAATATTACGATAATAGTCCATCTGTCCCGATCATTTGTGTGTTTATCTTTTGCATTTATTGTGAGTAATTTAATTTAATCAAAGGTAAATAAATGATTGAAACGTATGGTTTACTGTCGCGAATGTGAGGGTATAAACTTTAAATTGTCATTTATACAGGTTTGAATATTTTATTGCGAGGAGTAATTTAATCAAAAGTAAATAAATGATTTGAACGTATGGTTTACTGTCGCGAATGTGAGGGTATAAACTTTAAATTGTCATTTATACAGCTCTGAATATTTTATTTAGTAATGACGAACTCGGAAGTGAAGAAATTGGAGAGTGGGCTTAGGAGAAGTCAGCGTACGCGAAAAAGGATAGTATCTTCGGATGAAAAGTTAATGCAGTCGACCTGCAATAAAACAGTTGCAAAAAAGTCGAAGAAGGCAGGGCTGCCTGAGGCTGAGGCTGAGGCAGTTGTTCCTGTAGTTTCCGAGGAGATGGCTAAGAGCCTTCTTGGGGAGTCAGTAGAGATGGCTAAGAGCTTTCGTGGGGAGTCGTCCACAGTTTCCAAGGAAATGGATAGGAACCTTCTCGAGAAGTCCACAGTTTCCGTGGAGATGGTTAAGAGCCTTCCCCGGGAGTCTATGGAGGAAGGTGGTAGTTCAATGGGGATAGGGAACCAGCCACGTGAAGTTGATGCGGGGGTTTCTTCGGAGAAAAGTGCTCATTTAAAGGTTAAGGAGACTCTACGAGCATTTAACAATTACTACCTGCAATGCAGCCAGGTATGGTATTATTATAACTGTTGATGTTGATATATTTACTGAGTTAAAATTCAATATTGCTTGACAATCTTTGTTACTTCTTGGTGACGATGGTGGCGGTTGCAGGAGGGAGATAAGAGTTGCAAAACGGAAAAAGAGAAAAAGGTGTTGTGCTTGCTTGAAGAATATATATGCAAGTTATTTTTTCTAGCATTTAGTTTTAATATGGTTTATGCCTTCCACAGAAGTCCGGGGAACCCATTAAATCGTCTTCTAACCGTCCGGACTTAAAAGCTTTGAGCAAGGTAATGTGAATTTAATAACAATATGATCAGCTATTAATTGTTTTAATTATTATTTTTGACATACAAACAAGGGATGAATTAACTTTTTAGTATTGCAGATGCGCGATGCCAACAAAATTCTATATCCTGAAAAGCAGATCGGTCCCATTCCTGGTAGGATTGTGTTCTGTTGTACAATCAGCGTCTCGCGAAGGAGATGGTACACTTGTGGAGGGAAAAAAGGGTGCTAATGCAGTAACCTTGATTCTTGCAGGTGTTGATGTCGGGCAACAATTTTTCTCGAGAGCTGAAATGGTGGCCCTAGGTTTTCATGGCCATTGGCTGAATGGTATTGACACCATAGAGGTAAATAATCACAATTTTAGCACCTACATCCCAAAATGTAAAAGTAAATCTTGTAATTCAGGAAATGAATTTATAGGTTAATGGGTAATGCACGAAGGTAAATACCCGTCACATTAGGCATTGGAAATGAAAAGGTTTCTTGGTGTTTCACATAATCGCTGTCTCTTTTAATTTGGTTTTGTGCAGAAGTACAGAGATTATAAACTACTTCCACTCGCTGTGTCCATAGTAATGTCTGGGCAATATGAAGATGACGTTGATAACTCTGAAGAAGTTGTCTATACGGGTCAAGGAGGGAACGATTTAAAAGGTAACAAGAAGCAGAAGAAAGATCAGGAAATGACAAAGGGTAATTTAGCCCTTAAGGTCAGTCTTTCGATTTGATATGATTGCAATTCTGTGAATAATTAGAAATTATTATTACATGTAACATTTTGGCATAGTTATATA
>JAYMSF010000043.1:0-24219 GCA_036897335.1 Silene vulgaris | reverse complement strand
TAATTATGATACTTTCCTTAATTGATTTTTGATGATGTGGACGCTCTAGAATCGCTCGAAAAAACTGTCTTTTATGTATATATATAGATTGGTGTAATATGGAGTACGAATTTAACGAAAGAACTACAATTCTAATCGTAATTACTCTCCGAGTAATAGTAAACTGATAGATAAAGGTATTTGCTGGGGAATATCCTTATTTGTTGATAATTTAGCTAAGCAAGTGAGATCTAAGTTTAAAGTTAAATGTATGGACTAAAAATTGGGTCGATGATGAAATCTCACCCTTGTTAATTCACTCGTTCTTACTGTTGGGACCATATGATGATTTATTTCTTCTTTAACTCGGGGTTTGTTCATCAACTATTGGCTCATACGACCAGTTACTCTGAATAAAAGTTTTTTTCTCTATTGGACTAAATCAAGAGATGAAGATTATAACGGTAAGATAAACTACATCAAGGCATTAGAAAATCACCGGAATAGTCATGCTAGCACTAAGAATTTCAATATAATTAATTTTAATTTTAATTATTTGTGAGACGTTTATGATCAATGTGCTCTTGCATCTCCTTGGTCCAAAAATATCGATTTATCTTACTTTGGAAAATTGTAACGAAAACTCTTTCTTCTGGAGAAAAACTGGTAAAAAAAAGGCCCTAATATCTTCTTCTCATTGTGATATGGAGGATATTATATTGAACCTTTTAAGCACATTTTTCGTGGTTTCACTTTACAACAAGACTATGGTCGGGAAGCCAGCTTGGGGTCATGGCTTATCTAGGACATGAGTAATGTAGGATTTAGTTGCGTCTCCTAATCAAACAAATTACTCTACTAATATAACATGGGTAGTCGAAATCATATCCACAAGGACGATAGTGCTTGATATTGTTATTAAGGTGTATATGTTAGCTAATGCAAGTCAGAAGTGTTAGGGTTTAGTTTGATTAATTCTAATTAACTAAAACCAAATGAAGATAAAAACTATTCAAGAAACAACAATTAAAAGAGAAAGTTTAAACGGTTTGATCAATAAGACTAAGGCTAGGGTTTTTCGGGTTCATGTCAATGATTAAGGGGGTCAAAATATATGAGTGGGGTGGAGGTTAACAGACGACCTAGGCTAGGTTATGTCCTCTCTGCCTTATGACCGTCATAGGTTAACATATACGAGCTCTCGCACCTATCGAATTTCCCTACCCAATTTACATGATTCTAATCACCAATTTAGGCTCTCGCTTCTAAACTCGTGGATGAAATGAAAAGTTGAAGCACAAGTCACACAACCAATTCAACAAACATTAAGGATGCAATAGTCTTGGAGCTAGACTATTAACCTTTAACCCAAGATAAAGACTCTCAAAACCACACCATAAACATTATTAAAAATTTCCCTAAAACCATAGTAAGACACTACTCAAGTACGCGCTCATAATTAACTAAACTACAACAACAACAAACAAGTATTCACTTCCAAACAACATATTCAATCTATTACTTAACAAATAAACAAGATGGGAAAGGATTCAACAAAAGAATGATAATAATTTCAATACAACTCTATGTTCAAGTTGATTGAAGATGGGAAAGTTTGGCAAAAATTTAGAAGGGAAGGCTATGTGACAAATGCAGAAAGTTGTGTAGTCAGGTAACCGTTCTAAACTTTTACATTGAGAATAAATAAGAAGTTTTATGTATAATGATGTATGGTTATGACTTAGGTCATACCAGAGAAAGGGTGTATGAAAATACAATGATTTACTCCGCTGAATAAAAGATCAAATATGAAACACTGCATGTTAATTAATCTTGTCAAACCTTTCAAGGTGTAAGGTCCATTTTGGCACAAAGACCAAGAAAAATGCCCAAATTTCAAGTTTACCCTTTGTCTGGTACTCGGCAATCCCCAAATCTCTCTCCATGCTTTTTCTGACTACTTTTTCCATGGTACATTTGTATTCGATTGTAAATTGAAACATAAATTTACAATATTACCTGATTCATTTCCCTCTTATATCTTCTTCTTTTCCACATATATTCGATCACTTACTTAAACTGCCATTTCATATCACCCACTCAAACTTGTATTAGTCCAACTGTCAACATACTCGTTCAACACTTCAACCACTAAAAATTGGAAAATGAAATAGCGCCATCGGGCGGTACACAATTTCAGTACCACCCGGGTTATTTTAGTAATTTTCCCCTTTTCATTTTCCATCCTTGAGTTTTCAAATTTTAACTCATTTCATTAATAAAGGGTATTTTGGGAAGTTTTGATTTTATAAACTCTTTAAACTGATTATACATGGTTAGTGTCATCATCAGTTCGTCGGAATCCAACTGGTTTCTTCTCAATTTTGTCACAACCTTTGCTTATGGATTGAATCAAACGATCAAATCATCTAAGTAAATAGAATTAATTAGTATACAAATAAATGGATGCATTCTTACCATCTTCATAGAATATATTTTGATCAAGCAGTAAAGTTTAAGGATAAATAATCTTATTTATGACATAATTGAAAGTTTTGGACTTTGGAGTTGGAAAATTTAATGGAACTTCCATGGAGATAGGAAGAACCGGAGAACGAAGACGATCTTCATAGTGTAAACTTAGTACTGATTTCTTTGTAATTTCATTTCATCCATGCTAAAATTACACTCTTGCCCTTCTGAATTTGGCACAAATTCAAAAATCATCCATTTTAATTAATTTGGGTGGTACCGAAAGTGAATACCACTCGGTGACGCCATATCATCATCCTTAAAAATTAGTGTAAAACAACCTATTTTTAAGACTTAAAATGGTTTACATTTCCTGTTTCCATTACTCTTAATCAATGGCGTGTTCAAATTTTAGGCAAATTTATTTCCTCTGCATAACTCACGTAATTCTGCACCATCGATTCCTTAAATAACTTTCCATTTAATGAAAAGGATCCTAATTTAATTTTTAATAATATCAATGTATGATTCATACAAAATTCGATACACTAAACCCAAGAACCCAATCCTTCCAAACCTAAGCACGATCACAATCCACAAATCAACAAAATTAAATTAAATAAATAGTAGTAACAAAAAAGTCAACACCCCTCCCCACCCCCTCTAGACCCCCCTCCAAACCACACCCAAAAGTCCAAAACCCCCAAAGCCCTAGCAGTATAACTAAAACCGAAACCTAATTTTTGAAATTCTAAAATAATAATAATAATAAAAAAAGAAAAAAAAGAAAGAGAGTCGACATTTAAGTTTTTTCGCGGCAACGGCTTAAACACTAACCTTGTTTCATTCTCTCTCTTCTTCCATCTTTATAATATCAGTCTTCGTCGTCTTCCTTGTTTTTCTCTTTCTATCTCTTCCTTCCCAGATTTCCTCCATTAATACTTCTCTTGTAAGCTTACTATCATATCATATCACTCTTTTTCTTCCATTTTCCCCTTTTTATTTTTTTTAATACAATGTTTAATTCAATTTCTCCTCCAATTTTTTGATTTTAGGGTTTTTCATTCTCTTCCGCATTTCATCCCCCTTTTTTTGCGATTTCTTTTGTTAATTTTCCGCGGTATATTTCATTTCGTCAATTCGAATTTTCTGTATACGTTTTTTTAAAAATCTTTTTAATTTATTTTTCGGAATTTTGATTTTTCAAATATTTCAAAAGTTAACAGTTTAGTTAGTCGTTATTTTTGATTGGAAAATTAACGTAATATGTTGATTAGATCATGAGTTTTTATACGTTTTTCTGAAATTCTGCTTCTTTTTGATTTTTTTTATTATAAAAAAAAGTAAAAAAAAAAATTGCTCGTATATCATAGTGGTTTGATTTTTGTTTGGAGGTTTGGGAATGTTCGTGATGATCAATCAATTATGAGTTTTTGATATTTTCTCGATTTCTGATTTATCAGATGAGCGGGATTTTAACCAATTTTTTAATCAAAATTTGATTTAAATTTTGTATTTTACTTGTTACAGTGTAGATGGCGCCGGTGAAGAAATCGAAAAGTATCAATAGAGGATTTACAGCTCCGTATGATTCATCTTGTAGCAGAGATGAAAAATCGAAACCAAAGGTAAATTCAATTCAAAAAACCAGATTTTTGTTTAAAATTTATCCCAGAATTCCAATTGCAGTAGCTTTTTTTTGGTTGTTGTCACTTCAGTTAGGATTAGTTAGGGGGGGAATAGCTCCAGCAGTCCGAATTATTAGTGGAATATGGTAAACTAGAACGAAAATTTCAAATTCTTTTATTGCTGTGTGGGTTGTTGGGTGGGGGGAACAGCCCCTGATTAGTTCCGCAACTGTTGAAGATATCTGTGAATGGTGTCTTAATGGTGATGAATGCATGTTTTCTCTGCTTTGTAAGCCTACTTTTGGGGTCAGACTGCCGTGTGAAGTACTCCGCATGGGTTTCTGGCAGTGGCGGAGCCAGGAATTGATCCCAGCGGGGGCCAACGGGTAATGGTTTAAGGAGAACTTGTTAATTTAGTTGTGAAGGATCTATGTAACAAGCAGGATAAAATGAGACATAATAAAATAGAAGAGAGAAGAAATCATATTTCCTTACACTGGTGATGGACAAATTATGGGCACAACAAGAACACCTTTCTTGTTGTTGTTGAGCTTACAATAATGGAATGATCCTCCAAATAATCCAGATCTTCAAAGTAGAAGACCTCCAATCAATTCCACCCAAGAACTCACCACCAAAAAGTATGAGTAATATTAACTAGATATTACAAATACTTACCCTTAATAATATTACTAACACTTGGTAATAATGTTGGAAAATTTTAACTAGAATTTTTGAAATTTCCAATCACCATCGGGGGCGAGCGCCCCTGCTAGCCCCCTAGATCAGCTACTGGTTTCTGGAGAATGCTACATTTTTAATGACCTTACCCTTATATTGTGGTCTTGGTAAACCTCAAACCTTAGTAGGTCGCATGTGTATTGGTATCTCGGCCTATATTTAAAACCATGACTGCCACACCCCATTTACAGCATAGCAACCAAGACTGATTCCCTATTAAAATTTAATACTACGGCTTTTTGGCAATTTATGCCCTATTAAAATGAAAAAGATGCTGAAAAATTGTGAGGGCAACTTTTGTTTTCAAAATTCAAGCAATATTGTTCTCTGATGCTATAGAGTGTGTGCTATTTATTGATTTTCTTGAGTATAGAAGGAACGTTTAGAAATCATGTCCTTTGACAGTACAATGTTTTTCTGATTAGTAGAAGTGGTTCATATGCTTACATATCCTTAGCTAAAGCTCGATGTTCTGACTTCTGAGCTCTTTTCCAAGTTTTTAAAAGTTTAGAGGCGCTTCGTGATGCTAAAATCTTGTTGTTTAGTGATTCCCGGCAAGGTTACTAGCCTTATCATTTTTGGTTCTTACTGGTATATAAAGCAGCCTAACTGGGATGACTCTTGAAGGGAACTTTAGTTTGATGCAGTATTTTGGTATGTTTTGACCAGAAACGGAAGTTATCTGACATGCTTGGACCCCAATGGAGTGAAGCTGAGCTTCAACAGTTTTATGAGGCTTATAGGAAATATGGCAGAGATTGGAAGAAGGTATGGATTTTGTACGTTCCCTTAGGATTTAGCTCTTTTATTACCGTTATCGATCTGTTTCTGAATGCAGTGGAAATATATTTATTATTGGTTATTTTTTCTTTTAATTCCTTGATCTTTATTTATTTTTCTCCTTGCCACTCAATTTTAGGTTGCCGTTGTTGTGCGTTCTAGATCTACCGAAATGGTGGAGGCACTCTACACTATGAATCGAGTAAGTGTGCTTTCTGTATCTCATGATGGTAACTGCACTATCTGCAAATAGGATTTTCTTTCTGTACTTAATGACATATGTTCAATATTTTGTTACTTCGTCACTGATCCAAAGTAAGGTTACTTAGTATTAGATTAGTTGATTGATTATTCCTTTCATTTCTTAGTCTGAGCAAAGGGGGAAATTTTAGTATTTTTGAAATGTGTCATTTGCATTTTGTTACTTCTAATATCCGCTCAAGTCCATTTGAGATAGTGGCGAGACAATTTTAGATTGGAAAAGATACTGTCGGAAATGATATGTCCTAGAAAGGTAAGAAATCCGTAGTATGGTCTATGTTATTAGTGGCATCACAGTCATTTTAGAAATCCCAATTGTTCTATTATGAAAAGTTTTTAAGTATTTTGTCGAATGACATTGCTACATGGAAGGTAGGATGATTGTTAGTCTGGTTTCTTGTGTTTGAGGTTGTGCTTGTTTATTTGTTCCAACACTTGCAAGTGTTAAACCATATGCAAAGCTTTTACTGGGCACTGGCATTATATTGATTCAAATTAGAGATTTATTTATAGCCTTTTTATATTTATATTTTTAATGGTAAAGAGCACCAATAAAATATACTCGTATTAAATTATATAATATGTCTTCTTCTTGCCGAGGAAGTAAGTTGTAGCTTTTTCTTCAAAGCTAGAATTTGGAGGAGTGTTCGTTGGTTTGTTTTGTCTTGGTTTTTTCCTCACTCTTGTTAGGTAGGGCTGTCGGACCTTCACATGAGTGTATTGTGATTTGTGAGTATGGCTTTTTTCCTTTTTAGTAAAATGATTTGCCAGTTATCGAACTCAGTATGAATTGAATCTTTCTTTTACACTAGTTGTTTTAATAGTCTAAGGTACTCCTGGAGTCCTGTCCAGTGCCATTTTCCTTGGTAGGAGTCACTTCATCAATTCTTGAACGTAGGATCATTATCATTCACTTAAATGAAGCTATGAAGCTTAGTATTCATGTTGGCGTATTGGTATTAAGGCCATTACTCTAGTTTAAGCGTATCATGTGAGTGATAAATCCATGTTACAATAAGGTTCGTGTTTAGAATTTGTATGAGGTTATATGCATTGGAATGCTTTGTTTAAGTGAAAAGGCACGCCTAGCATAAGTCACAGTAAGGCGCTATTTTAAACATCCATGCTCTCTAAGGCAAGTCTTGTGCTTAGCGCAAATCCGCTGTTGCATGATTCGAACCAAATTATTCTTAAGACTTCGTTTCTGAACTTTGTTGGCATATTGCTTCATGTTTGAATCCGTTGGTACTTTGCTACACTGGGCACCCATGGCACAACTAGTGAGACACACTACTATGCAGTTTCAATATTTTTTTTTTCTAGCTTGCATTTATATTCTTCTCGTTCGGCCAACTATCACTAGCCTTTACTTCCTTCACATAATTACATGGTACCTTCTTTCACATCAGAAAAGTAGCATTCTTGCACCATGTTATTTTGACAAGTCCAAGTTTGTTTGTGCACATCTCGTGTGAATGAGGCACGCACGAGCCTGTCGCCTTGTCGCCTTGGCTGGCTCACACCTTTTAGAACCAAGATGGAAATGTATATTGTAATGAATTGTACAGCTGGCCTTTTGTAAAAGTTTATGTCTTATGAGTTATGTGTATTCGTACTCCTTGAGTTTTGCTTTCTTACCATTTATGACTATGAACTATGAAGGATCAAATTCTAAAACATCTTTCCTCTTTTGATTTTGTTTTCCAGGCATACCTATCACTGCCAGAGGGTGCAATTTCTGTGTCTGGGCTCATAGCAATGATGACTGACCACTACAATGTGATGGTAAAATCTGATTCCAAGTTTATCGGTCGTTCCAAAGTTGTGTTGCCTTTCCCATATCACGTTCTTAACGTCTGATAAGTTCAGTAGCTTGAATCACGAGCGTTTGAAGGAGATTAGAAATGAAGAGACTTGAGTTTAATGTTCTTTTCTGGCACTTATTGGAGCTGATTATTTTGATTACTAGGATTTTTTTAGATAAACTTTAGGAGTGGATTTTTTTGCATAAACTTTAGGAGTGGATCTATTCATAACAAAATAGAACCGCCATTGGGAGTGGCGGTTCGCTTATAAAACCGCCACTCCCATGGCGGTTCACTCTCACTTCCCACACCAAACTTCGATCCTATGTGAACACCATAACATTTTAAATAGTTTCATTCCCAACCTAATTTGTTAATAATTTTTTTATTCAACACCATTTTGTAAAAGAATTCACTTTTTTTGAATTCAAGCTTTGTATATTTGGTTCTTTTATTTTCCTTGATTTATAATGCATATTGTATTGCGTTCACATGGAAATAATGGATTGATTTATCTCTATAGGATGGAAGTGGAAGTGAAAAAGAAACTGAAGATATAACGCTTATGGTTCGTAAAGTGCAGAAACACCAAAAGGCTAAAGGCCGACTTGACTTTAAAAGACAGGTGTCTTTTCAGCGCCAGTCCATCAGTTCAAGTGATAAGTTAATTAGAGGAAATTCCTTACAGCGGCCATCCACCAGTTCAAGTGGCAGAGGCTTATCTTTATCGAAAATGGGTATTTGTTCTCTTACGTTCTTACTTATATGTATTCATATTTCACGGAACATGTATTAGCCCTGATTCTCAGGGCACCCTTGAGCATCTCTTGGGGTTTCCTTATCAGCTTCAACTTCAGTTCATTTTAGTAAGAACAATTAAACACTTTTGATAGACGAGAATATTTGAAAGTTCATATATGATAAATTAAATGCCAAAATGTATGTTGGTAATACGATATTATACTAAACATTATTGAGATTCAATCAGTGTAAAACAATATGAGAAAATTACCTTTTTGGATTGCTGGTTTTTTTTTGAAATTACCAATTTGCAATCACTTGTGGCTATCCTAGACTCCTAGTTGACTAATGATGCCTGATAACACTAAACTTCACTTATGCTTTTGCTGAAATCTAGGTATCCAGCCAAACTTTCCTGTCAAAAAAAGGACACCCCGTCTACCTGTTTCATTATTGGATAGTCATGTAAATATGATGCCTGAAAGATCAGTCATGAATGGGAATGATGATGATGAGCGATCTCATGGAGTTCCATTGTTACCGAAAGCAAAGGAAAATCCAAATTTGGCGCGTGATTCAGAAACAACATACAAAAGAGTTGAACATTTCAGGAATCCACAAGCTTTATCTTGGGAAAAGGTAATTTCATGCCCTCTGGCTTGGTACAGCTGCTGATTTTTCTTAAAGTATCTGTGTTGTATCTTGTCTTGTTTATTAAAAGAGTGTGTTTGCCAATATCTTAATTTTTATTTTGGTGACAAGCGCTTACAATTTCTTGTGGTGAAGCCCAAGAGTGGTGGCCTCGGAGCAGATGAAGAATCTGTGGATGATAGTTTGGGTAGCTATGAAGATAGAATGGAAAACAAATTCAAGAATTTCGTAGATTCAAGGTCTGCTTTGAATGATTATAAGAGAGGGAAGAAGGAAAAGAAAAAAGAACTTGATGTTTCTCAAGCTATGATGTTTAATGATGTACGCGACACTCATAAGTTCAGTGACAAGGGACCAATGATAAATGAAGATTCCGTTAATGAAGGTGTCAAAATTGGTAGATCACATTCAGGTCATAGGAAGAGAAACAAAACACAGATTTTCGAAGGTATATATGCTTTCGTCCTCCTTTGAATAATAAAAAATGACTTGTAATTGGCTACTCAGCAAATTTAAGTCTCGAAGCTTTAAATTGGTCGTGCTTTGTTGCTGGTATCTAAAGTTTTGTATCATGTTGGATAACGTGATAATATTAGCCGTTTTGTCATCCATTCTATTTATAACTTTGTACCTCAATATATTTAGAAGGTACCAACTAGAGCTTTTGTGTGTTCAGATTTGAGAGAGATTATTGAAACTGTCAGATTATTTGTGGTTTAGCCGCATTGAAACGCTTGGTATTATGATAATTTGGCGTCTTAAAATCAGGCCACCCGAGAACTTCCTTTGTAGGTTTTTGTTGATTATTCTAGGAAAGTATGTAGGCTATTATATTACTGAGACTTCTCACAGTGGTGTTCCATGGGTTCCAGTGACCTTATTTGCTTACATTTGTTTTTTCATTATTTGACAGATGAGCGAGTAGCTTGTGATGCACTGCAGACCTTGGCTGAAATGTCCTTGATGATGCCGTATCTTGATACAGAGCCTGGTAACACATTATTTGTTTTCTTAATTGTATTCGGTTTATGATCTTTATATGCAAGAAGTACGCCGTTACTCATACATACTGCTCTCACCATACGATGTTTCTTGATGCTTTGTTCCTGTTTTCAGCATTCCTCTTCCTTCTCTGTTGTAACCTGCTACCATATAATGTGATACCCATAAAGAGTGGCTTAGTTAACTTGTCATATGGAGTTCACTAGCTATTTTCTCCTTTTATGGGCTTTCTTTTGTCGGGTTTCTTTCGTTGTCACGGTGCTAATAGTGAAAACTGAAGCATCAGTAGTATACTACTATTGCTATTCCAGCTGGTAGTTTACATTTGGGTTTGGCATGGAGTTTCAGGAGAGCAAAAACAAGTGGGTTTAACTGTACAATATACCCTTCACCCAACACCCCACTGCCTACTAGTCAAGCGCACTCCCAGCCACCAAAGGAGACCATCCTGACATCAAAATAATATTCATTTAACCACAGCGCCTTCCACTTCCACTGAAAGATCCAGCTTCAACCAGCTTCACACCATCATCAACCACCTTTGCGCTCCTTCAATATTCTTCAAACCAAACACTCAAGTACCATGCACCACCAAAATCACCATTTGCACCACCTTACTCACCACCTTATTTTAACCACCTTCTCACCCCTACCCTTCTCACGCCTCCCATTATCACTACCTTCACATCTCTACCCAGAAGCATCTGAACACTACCATCTGAACATCAACCACCACCATGGAAGAAAATCCAGGAGGGGTGATCGGGAGTAGAGGTCGGTACTACCGTACTAGGTATGGCCGGGGTGGGAGGTTGTCGGTGCATGCTTTGATAGGGGATGAGGTTGATGGTGTGCCTTTTGGGCGGGAGTCGGGGAATTCAAGGTGGGGATTGTGGAAAAGAAAGGTGGTGTGTTGCTGGTGGGGGAGAGGCAGAGTTAGGGTTGTGGTTGGCGGTGGCTGGAGGCTGGAGCAATTTTGATGGAGATTAGAGGCTGGGTGGGGGTAATTAGTGAGTCAGTTCTTGGTTAGGATTGATTTTGGGCTGGAATTTAGGGGTCAGTATTTACTACTAGGTTCTATCATACTTCAGTTTCAAACATCATGCTAGAATGTAGGGATTAGTATTTAAGGCAAGGCTCTACCATAGTCCAGTTTCTGTGTTTTGTCTGTTTGTGTACTCTGCCTCTTTGTTTGTTGTTTTTAGTTTCTGCAATTTTCAGCTGTTTTTGTGTGTCATCTATCTATATAATATTGCACGATTTATTTATAAGTTGCACAAGAGCTAATTTAAGAAAATACGCATGGGAGTAATTCCTCATTAGCACAAGTCATTGATATAATGTAGCAATCTTCTATGCATGGTTTTCATTTGGCAATCCACTGAACAAGACATAAAATTATATTGCCAACGCAGCTGAGGATGCTAGAGAATCTGTCACTGCACGGTACTCCTCTGCTGATAAAGATGCTCAATTTGATGCAACTTTACAAGAGGATAGCCCCGTACCTTCTAAGAAACGCAAGCCCCGATCTTCAAAGGTATTTCCTAGCTTAGTATTTTGCTTTCATTTGTCTATTGCTAACATTAGCATTCACTGACTGGGATGAGTCCTTGGTACAGAAGGTTGAACAGCACCTTGATCATTCTGAGAAGCAATTTGAAAAGGAGGTACAATAATAATAATTGAAGATTCTATTTTTTCCCCTGCTGTTATGTAACTGGTTGGCAATTTCTTTTGTGAATTCTGGACGCTATTTGCGTGTGGAGATTTCATGTTGATTCATTACTTAGAATGTTTTAGGTCTGCTAGTAATGAATGCTAGTATCAGTTTCAGCTTGATGCATATGCTTTTCTTAAACTTAATCATGTATTTTATTAGGTTTGTTATTTGAATTCTACGGAGTATTTTGTTACCTTTGTCCACTTTTTGTCTGTGCTAGTCTTTGGCCAAATGCGGTGATTGCAGTGTCTGTTATTCTTTGTTGTTTTCAGATATATGGTTCTTTATTTTTTCATGTACTTTCGTTGGTGGCCCTTTGCTGATGACACTTGTCAGTTGTCACTTATCATTTAGCATGCTATTGGCTTTTTTTTTTTTTAATTTCCGGTGCTGACCTAGTGGTGTTTAAAGCCATGCATCTGATGTTGGAACCCTTAATATCTCTCAAACGTTTTCAGCCTCATCCTCTTGTTTTTGGTGCTTGGTCTTCCTGGGATGGGTAATCTAGGCACAAGAATCTTTTTATGTCCTCGTAATCATTAGAGCCTTAGAGGTGATAAGCGATTGCATGTGTGATAAGGGGCTTATTTTAGTTTATTTGGGGTCGATAAGTAATTCTATATATTGGCTGAGATTTCTTCCCTAGGACCTGTTTTACTATTCTTTCCCTAGGAAATTCATCTCTACAATTTCAAATCGATGCTTTGCTATAAATCACAGTTCAGCTCATATGGCAATCCACATTTCATAAATGCCCTTCTCTGTAGGTTTACAATTTTATGGGGCATTTGTCAGATCTCCAAATGGGAAATTCTGTTTTTAAGTAGGAGAAGGATGAGTTGTTGACCTTCTATTTTGGATAGTTTACTTGATGAAAATGCAAATGTTAGAGTAATTGTGCTGGTATTTTCGCCCTTTGTCATTCTTAACATTAGAGCATGATGAAAAGGCAATTTTAATAAGTTTGCTCTAAGGATTATATATGCTGGAAATGTGTGATAGGTGGAGCCCATGTAGGAAAGAAATATCTGTTTTCATGGCTTGTTTTATTTCTGTTCTATGAAATTGATTTAGCAAAGTTATGAACATGACATTGGTATCATTTGACAGATCTTTGCTGATGAAGAGGTGAAGTCTGGAGATAGTAATGTAGATTTATCTGCTGTCTCCAAAAGACGTAAAACTTCAGTTAGGTCTCCTGATTTGTCTTCTAGCAATGATCAACACATGGGAGAGGCTGAGACAGTAGTATCCAGTATTCAGGTTCAAGCTTCTAGCCATGTTATTGAACCTACAAGACGGAAATGTAGACGTAAGAGAGACAGAACTATCCCTCAAAAGGATAGAAATCATGCTAATGGTGTGTTCTCTAGTCAATGTTCTTCTTTGTTCGAAGGAAGCGTGCAATGCGCTAAGGTGAGTGGTTGTCTAGCATTATTCCAGTCATTCTCTGCAAGCCACTATAATTTT
Source organism: Silene vulgaris (assembly GCA_036897335.1). NCBI lineage: Eukaryota > Viridiplantae > Streptophyta > Magnoliopsida > Caryophyllales > Caryophyllaceae > Silene > Silene vulgaris. The sequence goes on along the minus strand of JAYMSF010000043.1, from coordinate 10,966 downwards.
TAATCTTATATTACTGAAAATGTAGGAAAAAGTTTTGCACGGTCTATCCTGGCCTGAGGTACGCAGGTGGTGTTCATATGAATGGTTTTACAGTGCCATTGACTACCCTTGGTTTGCTAGACGAGAGTTTGTGGAGTATCTAAATCATGTTGGACTGGGACATATCCCAAGACTTACTCGTGTTGAATGGGGAGTCATTAGAAGGTGGGTATCCCTCATTTTAATTCGACAGCCCATTGTTTTTGGGGTACATTTGTTAAGTTTTGCTGAGGTCTATGTGATTGCAGCTCCCTTGGTAAACCTCGGAGGTTCTCTGAACGTTTCCTACAGGAAGAAAGAGAGAAACTTGAGCAATATCGTGAATCTGTTCGGAGTCATTATGCTAATGTTCGTGCTGGTCTTGGTGACGGGCTTCCTAACGACTTAGCACGTCCACTATCAGTTGGCCAGCAAGTTGTTGGTATTCATCCGAAAACGAGAGAACTTCACAATGGCAGCGTCTTAGCAGTTGATCATCACAGCTGCTTGGTCCAGTTTGACCGTCGAGATTTGGGAGTAGAGTTTGTCAAGGTATTCATTTGCTCTCTAATGCTATAATGCCATGATTATATTGCCATCATTATATAAGTGCTTTCTCTGGCCAAGTGGCCAGAACACCATATTTTCTCTTAAGAAAGCAGAAGGCAGGAACATTGCGTAACCCCTGACTGACCCTTGATATTAATAATCCAAAACCGCAGGACCATGCGTGAGCAGTGTGTTTCTGATCCTTCATACAAGGTGTTATACCCCAGTTTTTTGTTTTCATAGCATATTCCAGATTTTTAGTATCTTTCAAGCAAAAGGAGATAACAACTCATGAAATCTTATATCAAATAATCAAATCATATGATTGAGATAGTTACTTGAAAAAACTTGTTTTAGTTTCTCAATAACTGTTCTGTTTTTTCTATCTTTTTGAAAGTTTATTTATGTTTTTGGGTTTGTTTATTTGTTAATTTCCGTTAACCGGCAATACAGGCATCCGGCAGCCTATATAACCTTTCTTTGTTTTTATCGCTAACCAATGCTCTCATTTTAATTCTAATACGCTGAGGATGTTCTTCCAATAGCGTGGAAGAATCATTGAGAAGTTTTGATATGTATGGTGCAAATACTCACCTTCATTTGCGATTTTGAAAAGCATTAAAATCATTTACTTGTGCTTCGTGGCAGGATATTGATTGCATGCCTTTGAATCCAGTGGAAAACATGCCGGAATCTCGAAGGCAACATAAAATGTTCTATGATTACCGACATTCAAAATTACCAAAAGTCAATGAAGCATTCATGTTGGCCTCAGATGAGCATATGCAAATCCAGGATCCTCCTTTGCGTGCTCCTCCATTCAGCCCGGCAATTGCGAGTGATGTGAAGGCATGTTTACAGTTTCTTCGATTCATACTTCTTACTTCTTAGCACCTGCATACATTACTTCCTTGACTGATGTGATGACTTGTTCAAGGTTCTTTTTGTCCCTTCATATATATATATATAGAGGTTAGTCATTTCAAAGCTCTAAAAGAAACTATGGGTTGGTAGCAACTGATTGTAAGTGTCTCTGGGAAGAAAACTTTTTTTATTTTGAAAATGTTTGATTTAAGTCCATAATGATTTACAGTAAAATTGGTGTCCGCTGATTAGCTGTTACTTCTTTATCACCATTGATCAGAAGGTTTAAGTGATTGGTATAAGCCTGCAGTAGTAAGGAATGTTATATTAGCCTGTGTGTTTCTGTAAGGATAATGTAAGAATGATTAGTTAAATACTTGAATTTTAGCATGCTTTTAAGATGACATGACTGACCATAGCGGAAACCTGCTCTAGAGTGTTCAAATTACAAAACCACTATTGACATGAAAATGTTAAACTTAGTGAACCACTTGGAAGTGAGGCTTCAGTCCACTACTTGGACCACCTAGAGCAGTTTCCTGGTAGAAGCCATTGGTTTTTGTGATTTTTCTTGTTTAGCCATTTATTGTGGCACTGGAATTCCTGGAAGACCAGATTGCTCCCTTTGATGTTCTCTCTTTCTCCCTATCCCTGTTTTGACGTGTTTTTGACATCTGTTTTTTTTTTTACTTATTTATTATTATTTTTTTTTTACTATGATTAATCAGACTGTACATTTCTTTTGCTTAAAAACAAATAGTCAGCTGCATATTTTTTTTTTCCAGATGGGGCCTTGGGATTCAATGATATGTTTCTTTGTTGAGGCACAGTTTTTGTGATTAGCAGTTAATTGGTGATCTATGATACGCTTTTGTGTATAACAATGCCGCAATTATTTGATTTGTTCAGGTCAAGCAAGTATGTATGAACTCCCATTTAAAATTAGCAGGCGATGGATGTCCACGGACTCAGGAAACAACGCAAATTCAAGATCTAGCTCATATGCAACCAAGAAAAGCCACCCAGGGTTTGGTTACTAAGGTATGGTTTCTGGAAAACATTTTGCGGGACAAGGGGCTCAAGCTGTTGCACATTGTAGCTACTTGATCAAATGGTAGATGGCTCAATCACGTTTATAGTTAACTTCTTGAATGTCGATTGTAGCAACAGTTTTGTGCTTTACTAAATCATTCCATTCTTCTCTACCCGATAGTGATTGTACTTTGGCAAAAAATGCTTAAAATTAAGTTCTGTGAATTTTTTTTTTATTCCATCAATTTGCGTCAAATATACAGATTGATATTTATTCATCTGCTGAGCTTTAGGATGTGTTCTGAGAGGTTGTTCTAGAGTTAGTGCCCGCCTTTTGGGTTTCCTCCTTGTTGTACTGAGCCTTTACCTTTTTTCTTCCCTTTTCCATTCAGGTCTCTGGTCGGCATCCTTTAGCTAATTCAGATTGTGTAAATGGGACATTACATTCTTCAGATAGTTCTATCTTTAGGCGTGAAGAAGAAACTACATCTAATGTGGTTGAAATTGTTCAAGGATCAATGCAGAAAGCCCAAAAGATGGTAGATGTCGCTGTTAAGGTTTGAAAATCATCTTGCATTTTTTTATTCTCTGTCAAACTTATGTCCATTTTTATGTCTGAAAGAAACTATGGCTCAACTGTGAGATTGGAAAGTGTTAGTTTGTCACTTCGTCATTGCTACTTGGATATTAAAAGTCTCTGGCTTCACTGTTTGCCTTGGCCACAATACTATTTCATCCATCTCTTCGGTGATTTATCTGTATCACGATGTTGAGGAAATGAGCGTTTTCTTCTGATGAGTCTTCTATGCTCTAAATCTTTAGATTTCAGTTGAAGTATATGTGTGCGATTTATATGTTTTTTATCTTAACTCGAAGTAATTTAACAATGGACATGGTAGGGTGGCACATCGGAGCTTAGCCATGAAAAGTCATTTCTGACATTTGATGAGTCACAATTCATGAGTATAATATTTGTCTTAATTGTACATTCATACCTTGCGAAGTATGATGCACTTATTGCAATTGTACTACTGATTATTTGTATCCCCTTGATGATTATTTCAGGCGATGTCTTCTATGAGAAAAGGTGAAGATGCATATGGACGGATCGGCGAGGCTTTCGACGCCTGTAAAGCAGAACGTGTAACTGATTGCCGTATGTCGCCCGTGATGATATCTTCGGACACAGCCCAAGAAGGTTTGACTCCTCAAAATGCAATCGCATCTTCCAGTTCAACTGCTGCATGTGATCCGCAAGTTCCCTCAGAACTAATATCTTCATGCGTTTCTACATTACTTATGATACAGGTAAATTATACTACAACCATATGCATTTAAATTATCAGCTATTATTGTTTTATGTTTGTCACAATGTCAGTGGTCCAACCGGGTAATCTCTGATTGAATGCCTCTATCAGTAAATTGTCTCCCTCGAAAGTTAGTACTACATTCATGTTCTGATGTTTGGTGAACTTTTACTTATAACGTCTATTGCTGGTTACTTTTCCCTGATCATCCTTGCCTTTCCCAACAATCTCACTCGACGTATCTGATGCGCCTTATGTCCTTATCCATTACCAGCTTGCTAGCCTTTCCACCATGCGGAAATTAGAAAGTCAAGCCCCCTTATGTGACAAGAGCACCATGTCGTATGACGGTCATACTGTTGAGGAATTCTTTGTTTCTATTTTTATATTAGAATTAAACCCATATATATCATATTATCTTTTTAGTCCTCATGGTCTGATAGGCAGTCTCGTTAAAATAACTAGTATGTCAAGGCTGGTGACATGGTAAAACAGTTACTCAGGTCACAGTTATAACGAATTCGAGTGATAGGCTCGATATAGTTGGGTTATTTTGGGTATTGGTCGATTCAGACACGTGCCTATTAAGGTTTTTAAACTAGTGGTCATCATATTGAGTCCATTGAGTCATTTTAATGGGTTATGTACTTATGTTATTGCCTATTAAGGTTTCTAAGAAAACTTTTCTTTCAAAGTAGTCATTTCGCGTTATTATGGATAAGGTTTTCTTTTTGACGAACAAAATTGTCTTCGTATTGTACATTTCAGTTTCAACTTTATTTTTTTTTAGTTAAATTTTTATTTTTATTTTGATAGTGTCAATTTCGGCCGTTCATGCTAGGTTGGCCAAGTTTGGTGTACATCATGATATCTAAAACCTTTACAGTTGTTCTTCTGTTAGGCCGTCTTAAACTAATATTTATGCAAAATGGATTCACATAAAAAAAAACATATTAGTTTTTAATGGAAAACAAAAACTGAAAATGGTTACAAGAAAACCGTTTTACACAAACCATTGCGGCAGCCATACACAAGAATCTGAGAGCCTTTTACTTAAAGCATTAACGAGTCTTTTTTATGCTAATTGTGATGGCTATATTAGTGAAAAATTGATGAAATTATGGAGAGCAAGTACAAGTCATCTTTGTATGCTGGTGGATGGTAATGTGTTTGGTGCTGCATAAAAGCTCGTATTGTTCCATTATGAATCATATTCAAGTATATTCTTATTTTGCCAACTACTCAGTCGCGCTTAATCGTTGAATGTCCTGTTCTTTTACAAATTTTCCAACTCAAATAATTTCGAATAGTGGAAGCCTTTCTCTCACCTTCTTGTAATGATTTTCAGACTTGCACAGAACGACAATATCCACCCTCGGAGGTTGCACAGATATTGGATACCGCTGTTAGAAGTCTTCATCCCTGCTCCTCTCAGAACCTGTCTATTTATAGGGAGATTCAAATGTGCATGGGTAGAATTAAGACTCAAATACTAGCGCTTGTCCCTTCATAGAATAACTCTTAGGAAGGGATTGTACATGAAAACATTAGTTGACTATAATAATTTTTGTAGCTTGCTAACCGAATGTTACAGTACATGATGATCAATGGAAATTATCTCAGCGTTGTTGTAATCTGTGTACTTGTCATTTCTCTGTGGCTGCAAGTTTCAAGTTTGCTTTTTATTTAGGGTTTTTTATCAAACACAACTTTTAAAAAACTTTTTCTTCCAAACACCAAAAAAAGTTTGTCAAACACAACCTTTAATAAATTTTTTGTTGTCAAACACGACTTTTTTGCCAAAGTTTGAACACTTGTAATAGGCTGGTTTCCAGTCGATGTTTAAGATAGCAAACGAGGTCGGTTTGAGGTGTTCTTGGACTTCTTGGAAAGGTTGGAGTATAGCCTTTTCTTCGGTTGTCAACACAGTGGCCAAAGGTGGCCTTATGTGGGGTCGATTGGTGTGTAAAGGAATTAGGTTAGGTTCTTAATCTTGCTTCGTAGCCGAGATACTCTTACCTTTGGTTTTTGCTTTGGAGTATACTATTATACTCAGAAACAAGTCTCTTTTTGCATGGGAAATCTTCTTTTAATCAACCTGTTCAAATTTGTGATTTTTTAATGTGGCTTAATAGATGTTATACAGCGAAAATGGATGGCTAACTATTTGAAAGTTCAAGTTCAAACGGCCTTCATTGTAACTTTGAGCATTTATTGTGTATGGGAAATCTGTCCAATAAGGGATACAAAGTTTTCTTTCGAAGGTTTCGAGACTAGTACAATCTTAGATGAACGATGAAATTGTTTTGGTAATTGATTTGATCGTTGTTGGGTACATGGCAAATAGTCACTGTATTGATCAGGGTTTGAGACAAACTTCAAGTATGGATGAGCCACTTGCAGAATAACAATTGAAAGCAAATTGGAAGACAATATCTGATATGAATCAACAAATAAGAAGACTTCGGCTTCCACCGTATCTGGTCAACCACTCAGCCAGTGCAACACCAGCAAGGAGTTGAGGGGGAACGAAATAAACTTGCACATCTTCAATTTCCAAAATCATTTTTTTTCTCATTTCTTGCTTTGTATCCTAAAAACGATGAGGCTCCAGAGCATGATGCCCACAGAACAATCATAAACTAATGTAATTAACGAGGCCATTGATCACACGTGTAGTAGTCGTAGAAACTGACCACATCACTCAGCGTAATGATCCCCTCAACACGCTTGCTTCCGGTGCAACACCAAAAAGAGTTGACATCATTTCTGGCTATAATGAAGGGGAATGAAATAATATTGCATCTCTTCAAATTATAAAAATCATTTTTACTACCTCGTGTTAGTAGTGTACCAGTGTCCAACACTCGCCACTGAACATTGACATCTCACATCCATACCACTAACTTACATCAACACTCGACATGCTATGGTTTTTTTGCGAACAATGCCTCGTATAACTTCAAACGCTCATTCGCCTTTGCCAACTCACTTGCCAACCTGCTGATTTCTTCTTCTCGATCTGCAATTTATACACACACTTTTAACATTTATCTATTTATACAATAATATTAGAAAATTTTTACGAAATTTACCTATTTCTATAAAATAATATTAAATGAGAACTTTAAACAAGTAACTCTCTATCTATACAATAATATTGAACGGTGAGCTAAACAAGTGTTTTGTTGACACGTGCCATTACGATTCCGGCTTAGCTGCTAAATAAAAGCTATACCGTGCAGATTCTTGTGTATCACTGGTCAGCAGCAACAAGAGCGAGAAAGAAAAGTATAATTGTGTAGAAGAAGCCAGATCAAATGAAAGCTAGACGTAGGCAAAGTGTTGGTCGAATTTTCATTTAAAGGGCGAGATTAGCGTTAACTGCATACTGTGCAGTTGTTACGCAGCTGTTGTGGATCCGGCTCCTACAATTTTAACTAATCTCAACTTCCCATAAAATAAAAAGCTAAAACTTTGGTGAATTAGTCAAGTATCAACCAAATACTCCTGGGTAAATTACTTAGATAGCTCAAATTCCAAGTCTCACAAGTAGTTTTATTTTACATGGAAAAAAATATTTAAAATAGAGAGAGATAAACCTTACATGGAATCAACATATATTGGTACTCGAAAAGGCAAACAAAGAGCTTATAAATCCACAAATCAAAGAAAGAAAATGATAGTAGACGGATGGAATATAGATGTTTCACAATTTACCAAACACTTTAAGCGCTACGGAGTGTCAATATATTAAAAAAAATCACCAAAATTCATATACTCGTAAGGATAATAAGTAAAGGATTCGGATTTACCTGCTAAAAGCTTCTCCAGGAGCATCTCTCTATTCTGAGTATTGTCCTCACTCTCTTTATTTATGTGCTTCAGCTTACATTCCTGCTTTTTCTCCAGTGGCGCGATAATCCAAGCTACGTTTAAAACCAAAAGAACTATTAGCAGAACGTACAAGCATCATAGTGAATTTTCTTCACATAGTTGTGATTTGATAACCTTGCAATTGATCTAAAAGAACCCGAGATTCCCAAGCAATTATGACTCAAGCTGGATCATCCGCGAAAATAAGAGACGGAAAGGAATGAACGACTCGATCCCAAAGTATTGCTTCTATATTCTATTAGTTTGGCCGCTGCCTTGTAAAAGTTTATCATAGCTTTGTCAAGGCAAATGAGATGACTGCACCACTTCAATAATTTATGGAGTCTGTTGAGATCATTTTAGTTAAAACAATAATTTTTTCCAAGACGGCACAACCTTTTGATGAAGATTAAATTTGGTGAGCATTGGCTATCTACATCTTCTATTACTATTTGTTAAATTTTGTATTTTTATCATCTGACTAAAAAACTTGCACTCTCCCTTTGTTGCAGATTTGTGGTGTCAATCGTGTTCAGGGACTGTTCAGTTCAAGAAGTCAGCCATAGTATAGTGTGTCAAACACGGGTAAAATATATAGCGTCAGACAAGTACAGATATTTTTAGACACGGAGACCCTTACTTAAAAAGAGCAGCTCAAGTAGTCAGTCATGGTGTACTTTTAAGCTATGTTACTCTGGCTTGGGTCTTGGGGTACGAGTGTTAGACATGGGTACATATGCTAAGCGACAGACTCACCTGGACAAATTTCAAGAATTGAGGGCCGTATACTAAAATGAAAAAACGGGTCCAGGGACACGTGTTCAAAGCTAAACTACACTTCTAAACTTGAAATCATCCAAAACTTTTTGAAGTAAAGTGGAAGGAAATACATGCTTTATAAACTCTCTTAATCTACTTTTGTAGGGTGGGGCAAGTTTAGCTCTTCTAGGAGGAGTATTAGGATAGTAAATGTCCAAACGACAAGGGTACAGTCCTAAAAGTTGTGGCGTGTCAACATGCCTACGGTCAAAGTGAAGGATCAAAGTGACAAAGCTTTTAGGAAATTGTCTAGCTCCCTAATGATTGATATCAAATACAATCGTCACAGGCAACAACTAGAAAACAAACACACTCCCATTATCATCAGCTATAGCAACAATCAGCAAATCAACACACTCCTATGCCCTGAACGGCCATGAATGTGGAAAATGGAGTGTAAATCTTTACAAGAGAGAAATAATGATATATAATTATGGCAATTTGTTAAGATTTTGGAGTGTAATGTTGCAAAGTCGGAGGATGGTTTTGCTAATGATTGGATTGAGCAATACAAAATGTGCTGAACTTTCACGGTGGACATGGTCTGTCCGAGGTCTTCCATAGTTGGGGCTGGGATAGTCGGATCAAGGGGAGCGGGGCAGGTACGGTAGGCGGAAGCAAGGTTTGCCGGAGAGACGACTGTCGGTGGTGAAATGAGATGAATGGAAAGGGTGGATAAAATCACGAGTTAGGGAGATTGAAAAAAAATGACAAGGATAAAATTGTAAAAAAACGTACGTGAAAAAAGTAAAATCCATATGTGAAAAAGCACAACCCTAGAAAAGAAAATTATAAATGAGGGTATTAATCCGATTATTTTGAATTAAACAATAGGCGGGATTATTTTGAGAAGACCAGGGATAGTTTGGATTATTCTCATCAAATAACCCTTAAAAAAGCAGTCAAGCAACAACAGCATTACCCAAATGACGCAAGGGCTCCCGCAAACAACCAGGTAAGGCGGGTTTGTACGCCACCTTACACTTGTGTTAGAGCAAAAAAGGCTGTTTTGGGATGACCAAATATGAAATTGAAATGCAAATTTCATTCAACAACAACAATAAAAGCAAAAGGTAGTAAAGACTGCCGAAATTAATAAGTAATAACAGACTTACAGTGAGGAACAGTGCCGAAAACAGAGCAGCGAATAAAACAGCACATGTGGGAGAAGTCGGTGTCAATTTTATAGCTAAAAGAAGCTAAAGACCGGAATTTGGTTTTATTATGGTCACCAATACAATTGTCGGTATGAGTAGGCACCTCCTCAAAAAACTTGATCCAAACACCACGAGAGTTGGGTTGAGAGATTGCGTCATTATCGTGGTCCAAGATTGGCGAAGTGACAATATAACAGAAGAATCGACCACCCATGTGGAAAAGGTCTCTCCAAGGGTAGTAGGCGGGTTTGGTAAAGAAAGTGTTGTCATCCAAATCATTAGCATCAGCGATAACCTGATCCTTGCCAGGGTCTAAACAGGGATTCATGAATAAGCTATTGTCAAATCCCGCTAATTTGGTTGAGGTAGTGAGGGGACCTCTCTTAACCACCTGCGGAGGGCAAAGAAAAAAATTTCTAGACATACCTGTCTTGCAGGAGCCTGGCCCTAGAAGGTAGTAAAAAGAAAGAGAGTCATTTACAAAGATGGCACCATAAGGGAAGCGGAGACCCTGTATTTTCGGGGGAATTGGGTCCCACTTCTGGGAGTCCAAGTTAAAGATGATACAAGGGAAGGAAGTTATGAAAACCCGGCGACCTACCACAGTGGCACGATCCATAAACTTTGCACCCTCCCACTGAAAAGGGCCAATTGGAGGGTCAGGCAGGATTTCCCAGTGGTTAGTAGAAGGATGATAGCGCTCAAAGCAGCCGGGACGAGTGAAAGTCTTCAAGGCGGCACCAAGGGCGTAGATTAAACCATCAGCTACAAAGACGCAAGGAGAGTCCTTAGGACCATTCATGGGTGACAGGGTGCGCATTCCTTGGTCGGGATGATCAGTGTCGAAAACCTGAAACCGATAACTTAGGTTGCTGAGATGAGCGGGTCGAGGCTTTAACGGGTTGTAGTGGACTCCCCCGAGGAAATAGATTTTGGAGCCAAGGTTAACTAAGGCGGAGTTTTTCATAAAGGTGTTCTTATCCGGTAATGTTAAGACAGGAGAAAGAGGTATGAAGCCCTCTGAATCGATCACCTTGTCGTAGTCGGATAAATTAATTGGTGGCTGAATTATGTATAGTGAATGAGACATCTGCCGACAACCATGCTCCACGGACAAGAAAATTGTTGGTGGCCGCTCCATCAAATTTCCGACAAATCAAACCTACTGCTACACATAAATAACAATCAAACCAACTGCTACACATAAATCCACCTTTAGAGAAGAGGCTACCATTGAAAAGAAATACTCCAACTGTTAGGAATATATCAGTAACTCTCCTATAGGACCGTCCTATAGCATAGGACGGGCCCAATAGAAGAATTAGCCCAATAACAATAATTAGT